>CM061137.1:141176561-141401355 GCA_030789695.1 Scilla litardierei
AAAAAGAATTTACCTCCATATATCTCCTCGCTAGCGCCTTAGTGGACTGTCCCACTCAGAACGGAATAAAGTGCGCGGATTTGGTCATCGATCTACGATCACCCAAATCGCGTCATTCTGCTTCGGACTCCGAGGCAGTCCAGTCACGAAATCCATAGTGATGTGTTGCCATTTTCACTCCGGAATCGGAAGCGGTTGTAGCAACCCGGCCGCACGCTGATGCTCCGCCTTCACTTGCTGGCAAACCAAGCACTTGGCTACACTCCGAGCCACACTCCTCTTCATACCATGCCACCAAAAATTCAGACAAAGATCCTGGTACATCTTGGTCCCACCAGGATGCACAGAATACGGCGAACTGTGTGCCTCCACCATCAACTCCTCTCTAATATCTCCAGCCGACACACACACCCTGGCTCCAAACCTCAGCGAGCCATCCTCATGAATCAAAAAGTCAGTCCGCAGACCGGCTTCCACCTGCTCCCGAATCTTCACTAGCTTCAGATCCTCAGCCTGGCCAGCCTTAATCCGATCCACAATCGTCGACTATATCTGCATACACATCAACGAAGAAGCCTCCCCAGGAAGAACAATCTCCACTCCAGACTCGTAAAAATCCTGCTGCAATCTCCACAGCGAGGTCAAAATCATCACCGCTGGAAGCCTACTCAGCGCATCAGGAACCACATTCACCTTGCCAGGGTGATACTGCAAATCAATCTCATAATCCGCCATAAGCTCCAACCATCGACGCTGTCGCATGTTGAGCTCCTTCTGAGTAAAAATATACTTCAAGCTTTTGTGGTCGGTGAAGATCTTCACTTTGTCACTCAGCAAGAAGTGCCTCCAAATCTTAAGAGCAAACACAACGGCAGCCAACTCCAAATCATGCGTCGGGTAATTCTTCTCATGAACCTTGAACTGACGAGAAGCATAAGCCACAACATGCCCGTGCTGATGCAACACACAACCGAGACCCTTGCCAGAAGCATCGCAAAAGATCTCAAATCCACCGCTGCGATCGGGCACAACAAGAACAGGGGCAGTCGTCAAACGCTCTCTCAGAACACCAAAAGCATTCTCACAATCACCTGACCAAACAAAAGCAACATCCTTCCGCGTCAATCTGGTCATCGGCTCAGCAATACGGGAAAAGTCCTTAATAAAGCGCCGGTAATAACCAGCTAGCCCAAAGAAACTCCGAATCTCAGACGCTGACGACGGAACAGGCCACTCCCTGATGGCCCTAATCTTCTCGGGATCCACAGAAATACCATCCCCAGTCACCACATGCCCGAGGAAAGCAACTCTGTCCAGCCAAAACTTGCACTTCGAAAACTTAGCATACAACTGATGCTTCTTCAAAATCTCCAATACCACCCTCAAGTGCGATGCATGCTCTTCCTCCGACTTCGAATATATCAGAATGTCGTCAATAAAGATAACGACAAACTTATCCAAGAAGTCGTAGAAAATCAGGTTCATCAGATTCATGAAAACTGCAGGTGCGTTAGTTATGCCGAAAGGCATAACCACAAACTCATAGTGTCCATACTTCGTCCTGAACACTGTCTTCGGAACATCACCCTTCTTCACCTTCAACTGATGGTAACCACTCCTCAAATCCAACTTAGAAAACACCCTCGAACCTCCAAGCTGATCAAAAATATCATCGATGCGAGGCAACAGGTATTTATTCTTGATGGTCACCGCATTCAACTCCCGATAGTCCACGCACATGCGACGCGAACCATCCTTCTTCTTCACTAGCAGCACCGGTGCTCCCCACGGAGACACACTAGGATTGATATAACCCTTCTGCAAAAGCTCATCCAACTGCTTCCGCAACTCTTCCAACTCAGCGGGTGCCATACGATAAGGCGCCTTCGAAATCGGCTGCGCTCCCGGAAAAAGATCAATAGAAAATTCTAGAGCTCGATCAGGTGGCAAACCAGACATCTCCTCGGGGAAGACGTCATCGAAATCTCGCACCACAGCTGGCCTCTCCAACTCCATCTGCATAGCCATAACCTCCACCGGTCTGGCCCGAAACCTGACAGGACCAAGCGAGCTGCTACCACGGCTGAACTAGAATACTGGATGTCCAGTAATCTCGAACACCATCTTCTTCCTCCGACAGTTGATCATAGCATAGAAGCTCGCAAGCCAGTCCATCCCAAGAACCGCATCATAGTTGATGATGTCGTGGACAATGAAATCAGAGTAAAGCTCATGTCCACAGACCACCAACGAGCAAGAATTGCAACCACGATGCACCGAGACCACGCCATTCCCTGTAACGATATTCCAACTCTTGGGAAGAGGGGACGTCGACAAGGAATGCCTCTCCACGAAGCTCCGAGAAATAATGCACATCGATGCACCAGAGTCAAAGAGGACTCGTGCAGGAAACGTGCACACCAAAACCACACCTAACAAGCAATTAACAATCAAACCCTATTCTAGCATACAATCATGTTCAAGCAAACAACACAATCTAACAATCAAAACCAGCTAGGAAAGTAACAGCTAGATTGAGGATTACCTGCGATAACCTCATCCACAGCCTCGCTCTCCACAGCGGTCATCAGAAAAGCCTGCCTCCTCGGCGGAACAGCCTACTGAAAAGCCTGCCTCTGTGGAACAAGAGCTGCTCCACGTCCAGCAGGAACAGACGCTCGCTGCTGCAACGGCTGTGCTGCAACAGGTGCCCTCCGCAGCTGACTCGCATGCCGGCAATCCTTCGCAACATGGGAAGCATCACCACAAACCAGACACTGGCCCAGAAACTTTCTACACTGATCCTTGATGTGGCCAGGCTTGCCGCAGAAATGGCAAGTCTTCAGAACAGGCCCTCCTGGCCTCTTAAACTGAGCTGGCTGATTAGGCTTGAAACCAGGCCTAACCACCGCCCTGGCCTGCTCCATAGGCCTCTTCCCAGCACCAGAAACATGTCCTCTCCTCTGACTCAGGTTCAGCTCCTGCCTCCTGGCAGTGACCAGAACCTTCTGATAAGAGTCCAGATCGGAGGAAGACACAAAACTCTAGAGCTCCAAAGCAAGTCCCTGCAGGAACCTCTGAGCCCTCTCATCAGCATCCTGCACCATCTTCGGTGCGAACCGACTCAGCCTAGTGAACTCTTGGTGGTACTGGTCCACCGTCAAGCTCCCTTACTTCAGATCAATGAAACGCTGCAGCATCTCCTTCTTAGCAGTCTTCGGAAAGAACTCCTCATCAAACCTGGACTTAAAGGTAGTCCAAGCTATCGGCTCCACCAACATCTTCTCTTCAGCATCCCACCAGTTCCGAGCATTATCCTTGAGTTGCCTCTTCTCCAAATCAACCCATCCAGCCGGGGTGATCTTGGCCATCTTCAAATTATCCTCAATGTTCCGAATCCACTCATCGGTAGCCAGAGGGCCCTCAGACCCATCAAAATATGCGGGACCCAGCTCCCGAAATTGCTTCGCTCCCGGCTCAGAGCGAGGGGCATCCAGAAGTGCCCGGGCAGCTCGAGCAAGTGGAGCATTCTGGACTTGCAGGAGCACGCCCTGCTGCACTTGCATCATCTGGAACATCATCCGCATCATCTCCCCATTGGTGGGTTCCCGCTCAGGCTCCTCATCATGAGGGGGCGCACCACTACCTCCACCACGGGTGAATCGCCTTCCTGCCATCTAATGACACAGAAAACGAAGCAGATTAGACTCATAGCTTATGACTCGGACGTCGAACTTAGTTTATTGGACATTCTAATATTATTATCGTCACTCCGAAAATCGCAGTTACAGAAGGACCTGCATGGGCCACCAACAAAACCTGTCACGACCCGCTTCCCTAAAATGGAGGCGAGACGTGAGGAGGTCCGCTCGAGAGTGGAGCTGTGAAGCCCCAAACCCGATAAGCGTCAATAAAACATAAGCAGGTCCCTGTAACCAAAAACGGAGCAACAATAATAACACAAGGAGAGACAGAAATAAAATTCTCACATCTCATAATTTGTCCAACATGAAAATAAGTTCAACATCCAGAAAAGCCACCAGGCTAAAAGAAAGAGTCTAAAGGCCCAGAACAAGGCCAACAAAAGCAACAACGTAACAAAGTATAGGTGCTACGCACCGATAACAAAACAGCAGCCTAAACAAAAGGAAAAACACAACGAAGACACTAGGACTGGTCCCCAGTGTCCACGTACACCCCGTCAAACACAAGCTCGGGCTCGGCGTCAGCAAACACCTCGTCCTCAACAAGGTACTCAGGCTCAGGATCTAACATGTGTCACCCAAAAGAGTAAAGGGGCACATGTCAGCAAGTCTAAAGACTTGGGCAAGGAAACTGAAAGTAAGGCAACTAGCAACCTAGCAGTTTTAGTATGCATGACATGGCAGTTATAACATGAGTGCACAAGCAAGACATGGTGAACAATAAGTACAAGAGAACAATTATCGGGACAAGACAAGAGTAGCCAAGCTACTAACAATCTCAATCAATTCACTATTCACGTTTCACTGTTGTTTGTAGATGTTTACGCCTTACAGCTGAATGGTATAGCATTCACGCTGATTGGCCGCTTAACACTACCCCAAAACCCAGAGTTTATGCCTTACTACTGCAGTTGCTGATCGGGCAGACTCCCAGTTGATTGGCCGCTTAACTCTTACCCCATCCCACACGTAAACAAGCCAGGGTCCCTGTACATGAGCCCAGTAAATGAGCCAGGGTTGCCCCGCACGGGAGCTTGTTTTCCTAGTTCACGATTCAATATCGAGCGTTGGGGTTAGCAACTCATTATGCTCGCTTCTGGTCACGAGCCAGGAAACACAAGTATTGTAGCGATGCTACGCAATCACGGGATCACTTAAAGAATGCAATGACATGACAATTAATTTGCGTACCGTTAATGGAATTTAAACATGACATGGTAATTGTGCAACATGATAAATGTCGGATCTAGCTTCATTGTCAAGCTAGTTCCTAAATTTGCGCCTAGGCGAGTATCATTTCGTCGCCTAGCCTCTTTTACGCCTACAACAAGCAAATGGACTAAAACATGGCCTAAACCCTAAGTGGCAAGGTTCACTTGCCTAGCACCGGGGATGACGATCACGAAGGTTCGTCTCGCGGATGCTAATCTACGGGGAAGTCGCTGTTATGGAGAAACAATCATCAAACAACATTCACTTCATTAGGGTTTCACAAAACACAACGGGTTATGAAAACATCAAGAGATCGATTATTACCGTATACGAAACGGGAGAATGATGCCGAGCAACCACGGCGACGGAAGAGACGCTCTGGGGAACCTAGGGTTCAGATCTGGAAAAGGATGGAGAAGTTTGGAGAAATAGGGTTTTGGGGGATTTGATGAGATTTTGAGGAAGATGAGAGGTAGAATGTGTTGAGGGAGAGTTTGGATGATGGATTTTGGGCTAGGGATGAAGGAATAAGGGTTTGAGGTAGAAGGGGACTCAATGGGGGAGAAACTAGGGTTTTAGATCGTGAGGAGGAAGAAGAAAACGTTTGGGAGGGGTTTAAATAGGATGGGCTAGCGGCTGCCCAGAAATTAGAGTTTCGACACTAATTAGTCGGTCAAAGAGCAACCACTGACCGACTAGTTTGGGAACTAGTCGGTCGGTTGACCAACGCAGACCGACTAAGTCCAAACAGTAACTCCTGTACAGAAATAGGATCTAGATTTAGTCGGTCAAAGAACAACTACTGACCGACTAGTTTGTCATCTAGTCGGTCGATGAACGTTCTTAGACCGACTAAGAGTAAACAGTAACTCGACTGTACAGAAGAACTAAGAATTAGTCGGTCTGAGTACAAAACTTAACCGACTAGTTTAACAACTAGTCAGTCGAAAGATGAACTTAGACCGACTAAGAATGAACAGTACTGATACCTAAATTTAGTAAATGAGTTAGTCGGTTAAAGAAGAATTGCCGACCGACTAGTTTGCAACCTAGTCGGTCAACCAACGTTCTTAGACCGACTAACGACAAACAGTAACTCCTGAGAAATTTAGAAAGCCAACTAATCGGTTCAAGAAGGATTGCCGACCGACTGGATCGTCATCTAGTCGGTCAGTGCCCCTTCTTATATCGGCTAACGTGCACCAAAAGTTCCGAAATGGAGCGCGGAGCTCCGGGACCGATTCCTAAGACTCCTAGGCTTGATCTAACAGTAAGATATGACCTATACGAAGCCCGTCACGAATGACTTACTCCAAAATCGACGATTCTAAGAAAGAAGCTAGAAAACACGACGATACGATCGAAAATGAAAGTTACGGAGACGAGAACCACACATGCGGAGAAAATCCACCAAAACATATAATATAATATAATAAATCCAGATACATGGAAACCAGTCGTTACATCCTCCCCAACTTAAGAAAAATTCCGTCCTCGGAATTTCCAAACACTCACGTGTCCGGAAACAAAAGTGGGAAACGCTCTCGCATCTCATCCTCATTCTCCCAAGTAGACTCTCCAAGCGAGCCGTGTCGCCACATCACCCTCACAAGATTGACAACCTTGTTCCGAAGTGACTTCTGACGCCTGTCCAGAATCTGCACTGGCTGCTGGTCATACGTCATATCGGGGCGAACGGTAATCTCCGAGAAATCCACAGCATGAGATGGATCGCTAATGTATCGACGAAGCTACGACACATGGAAAACATTGTGAACTCCCTCCAAAGATGGCGGCAAGGCTAAGCGATAAGCTACCTCGCCAACCCTCTCCAAAATGTCAAACGGTCCAATGTATCGCGGGCTCAACTTCCCTCGCTTCCCAAAACGAATCACACCGCGATTCGGGGAAATCTTCAGAAACACATGGTCGCCCGGCTGAAACTCCAAAGGACGACGTTTAGCATCCTCCCAATGCTTAAAACGGTCCTGAGCAATCCTCAACCTCTCCCGAATGTTCCTGACAATATCCACGGCCTCTACGATCATCTCAGGTCCCAACAACTCCCGATCACCAACGTCATCCCAACTCAATGGCGATCGATATTTCCTCCCATAAAGAGCGGCGAAAGGCGCCATGCCAATACTCGCCTGGAAGCTGTTGTTGTAAGAAAACTCTACCAGATGTAGATGGTCCTCCCACGAACCCTTGAAATCATGTCCTCCAAGATCTGAATCGTCCTCTCGGACTGGCCATCAGGCTGCGGATGGTACGCCGTGCTGAAACTCAGACGCGTACCCAAGCTCTTCTGCAAACTCTGCCAGAACTGAGATGTGAACCTCGTGTCTCTGTCCGACACGATACTCAAGGGGACTCCGTTAAGTCGCACGGCCTCCTGCACGATTCACGTTACATCACTATCTAAACTAGGAAAAGGAAGTAAAAACGGAGGGAAAAAGAATTTACCTCCATATATCTCCTCGCTAGCGCCTCAGTGGACTGTCCCACTCGGAACGGAATAAAGTGCGCGGATTTGGTCAATCGATCTACGATCACCCAAATCGCGTCATTCTGCTTCGGACTTCGAGGCAGTCCAGTCACGAAATCCATAGTGATGTGTTGTCATTTCCACTCCGGAATCGGAAGCGGTTGTAGCAACCCGGCCGCACGCTGATGCTCCACCTTCACTTGCTGGCAAACCAAGCACTTGGCTACACTCCGAGCCACACTCCTCTTCATACCATGCCACCAAAAATTCAGACGAAGATCCTGGTACATCTTGGTCCCACCAGGATGCACAGAATACGGCGAACTGTGTGCCTCCACCATCAACTCCTCTCTAATATCTCCAGCCGACACACACACCCTGGCTCCAAACCTCAGCGAGCCATCCTCATGAATCAAAAAGTCAGTCCACAGACCGGCTTCCACCTGCTCCCGAATATTGCTTGGATAGTTGAGTTCAAGTTACCTTGGAAGTTGCTTGTAGTTATGTTTTATACTCTTATGTTTTTATTTAAGTGAATGATGAATGGTGAATTTTGCTTATACCTTGAAGGCGTTAATGAAGATGATTATAAAGCCTATGGAGATGTTTCCTTGATATATGAGAATGTTGGTTTGATTCATTACATTGAAAGATGGATATTCAAATTTTACACCACTATGTTTCAGATAAACCCGATGCAATGCTATTTGAAAGGTGATTAAAATGAAAGCCCGGGATGTCTCCTTACACTTTAAGGTAGGTTAGCATCTTAAGGAGCGGGGTGGGGAAACCAAAGCATTAAGTGGACATAGTGTAGACTGGACTTTCGAGGTTGTTTCTTTGGCCCTTCTACCACGGGGAGCGGTCGTGCCCCTTTGGGGTGTGTGTTTTATTTGGCCTTTCGAGGTCGTGGCCCTTTGGGTCGTGGAGAGAGGTTGTGTTATGAATGCTCCTGACGGGCTAGCACGCCAGAGAGTCGGAGATTCTTTCCACCCGCCTTATGGGTGAGGTCCAGCTTCCTTGTGTCCCACTTAATGTTTAGGTTCCAAACAACGAACATTAATTTTAACAACCTTAGTACCCGTAGCTTACGTGTAGTATTGTGAATATGGCTTGTGTGGTTGAGTTTTCTACTAGACTCGATGTGATGTGTCCCTTTCCCCTCACTTTCCAGGTACAGGTCCAGGGACATCAGCTCTCCAGCCGGACTACCGACGCCCTGAGGGCGACTCTTCCAGGCAAGGAGCCCAGAGCAGTTAGTTAGGGCTCGGGTGTAGTGGGTTGGGGTAGTTTCTTTTGTGAGCAGACACTTTTGTTTTCCCCTTCAGCTTTTGTGCCCCATGCCCCTGGTGATAGTATATGTACAGTATATGATTTTTTGGTGTGTTGATAGTAGATGGTCTGTGATGTACACTCGTATGCTCCCGCTTGTTGCTTGCCGCCGCCTCGCTGTACTTTTCTGTGTTGTGCTGGAGCTTTACAGTTCGTGTTTTACTTTTGCACCTGCTTTAATTGCCTGTGTTGTTCTAGCAGTTGCAGTGGCCTGCTAATTTCTTGTAGCGCCTTAACGCTTGGTACTCCCGTACCGCCGCCGTCACCCCTGCCCCTATTTTGAGCACCGGGGCGTGACAGAACTCCACCAAAACCTCCAGGTAAAGATATTCCATATCCACTTTTTGATTGAATCCAAGTACATGTGTTGACACTCATGCCTATCCGCATACCCTTTTGGCTAATACGGAGCTATGCTGCCGCTCGTTGGCAATGGCTAATTACGAAGACACCCTGACCAAAGAGATGAAGTGTGCGGACTCAGCCAAGTGGATTACGGATCAGGCAGAAGAGAAGATGGAGAGATGAAAGCTTCTCAAGAGAATGCTCAAGTCTCGGGTGAATCGACTCGAGCAAGAATTGGGTGAATCTCGTACGAGGGAGGCCACCCTTATATTGGATTCCCACACGTGGATCCAAAAAGGGGATTGCTCTGAGAGAGCAAGCAGAGAAGATGTTGCTCAAGGAAAGGAGAAGGTAGGAGGCTAGAGAAAATGAGCTTTGGACTCGACCTCTTGTTGGCTCCCAAGAATTTATTGTGAAAGAGATCTCGGAGAAGGATGTCCAGGAATATAAGGACAAATTGCCCAATCTGGATGAGCTATATATAAGAGGCTTTGAGCGGTGTCGCCATGCGAGTAATGATCTGTTAGGTATTGGTGTTTTGAACCAATATTATTTTGATGATGATCACAACATTATGTTGTTGCTAATGACTCTCTATATTTTAGCCTTACGTTTAACTATTGAAGATTAGCATGTTGGAGACTAATAGCTTAGTGCAAGGATGGACATCAAGGGGAGCATAGCCAAACCTTGGATCTTGATGAAGGAAAGCTATCAAGAGGTGCCAAAGCTTGGAAGATGATATGGAGCATCAAGGTTGAAGATTAGACTCTAAGAGAAGCAAATGTAATCCATGTAATTTCATTTACTTGCTTTTCTCTTTTTGAGTCTATGTTTATTGTAATGCCGTGATAGATGGTCTACTCTTTCATGCATATGCATATAACCATCTTAGTGAGCCTTAGGATTATCATATAATCCAACCCAATATGTTCATCATGCCAAATGACTCAATTGGAGTCTCCGGCTTTCAAACAGGCGGCTGCTGAAGGAAGGACATGCGACTAGGTGATTCCAGACGACTGGCCGGCCTTCTACAGCCGACTGTTGTGCATATCTCAAGTCAAATATTTCATGACTCTTTCTTGAGCTTTTGGAGCAGGCGACCAAAGTTCATTTAACAAGTGCCTGTCTTTCATCAGGTGCCTGTATATTCTTCTTCAATCGTCTGTATACCTAAGTATGTAACTTGTCATTTCCGGGTTTTGCTCCAGCTTGTGTGTCAGTCGACTGATGTAGAGTTTACATTCGCCTGTAATTCTGCAGGCGCCTGGCCATTGCTCTTCAGTCATCTGAATGCACAAGTGTGTAACTTGTCTTTTCTCGGCATCTCTCCAGATTGTGTGTCAGTTGACTGATGTAGAGTTTACAGTCACATGTCATTTTTCAGGCGCTTGGACTTTGCTCGTTAGTCGTCTTAATGCACAAGTGCGTAAGTTGCATTTTCTCAGCTCCTACCCACCCATGTGATAGTCGCCTGACGAAGTCTTTACAATCACCTGCACATTGTATAAGTGCCTATGTAGTCTTCTACAGTCGCCTATACTGGCTCAAATTATAGCCGTTGGAAATAATATAGTCGTTGATCAGTCGATTGTCGATCCTTACACAGTCGACTGTTGTTACCGTAAAATCCTAGATTATAGTCGTTGCAGCTTTTCTATCTTGGCTTTTTCCTTGGGTTTTATAGGTTCTTTGGGCTTCCTATATATAAGAGAGGGCTTAGTTCTATTAGAACTCTTGGTTGATATTGCATATCTTTTAGAATCATTAAGCCACTCTCAAACTCTCTCATTTCTCTCTTAGAGCTCACATTCCTCTTCATACATTGAAGCTTAGCTCAAGGAAAATCATCCAAGTGCAATCAATCTCATCTCATCACTTGGAGATCCCCTTTCATGCCTTCATCTTCATATTGATTAAGTTCATCTCAAGGCATAGGTAAGAGAGTTTATTTCATCTTTGTGTGTTGAAACCCTTCATCTTTGTGAGAGCTAGTTACTCTATGTATGAGAACTAGTTACTCTCTGTGTGAGAGTTTAACCCTTGTGTAGTGTTGGTTGAGTACTCTCTATGTGAGATTTAAAGTCTCTCTGTGTGAGAGTAAGGATTTATCTGTGTGAGAATCCAAATCCTTTATGTGAGGTATCTCTATGCGAGCTTGTATTCACTTCCTTGTGTAGGATTACAATGAATATTTGGTATGGCTGGACGTACCCAAGTTTGGGGAACCAGGGTAAACTCTTGTGTTTGAGTTTGCATTGATTGTGTGAATTATTCTCCTCTTGCATTTTGTAACGGCCGGTACCCACTATTCGTTATACGGCTGTGCGTATAGCAATTTCGGGTATCAGATTGGTTTTGTTGCTTTGTATGTGAGTTGTGTTGTCGAATCGTTAGGGCCATAGCGCCTTGGTTGCATCCTTAGTAAGCCACCCCGACGTGTGCCCAACTCGAGTCGCCTTTGGACCTCGAATCCTTTGTACGCGTATCCTCCTTGAAGTTCGCGTATTTTTCTTAGCCTTGTCTTTCATCCGGACACTATGGTGTGATATGTCGTTGTGGCCCTCTCAGAGAGTATTAAATTGTGGAATTCTTTTGGAACGACATTCACGGGTCGTTCTCCCACGATTTGATCTTATTTGATGAGACGTCGCGGATTTCACTTTCGTCGTGAGGCCTTTTTATTTTTAGTTCCATTTCCCGGCATCGAAATTGTGATCCGTCCTCTCTGTCTTGTGTCTCTCGTCGACACGGTCACTCCAGTATTTATCTTGCAAATTTTGAGCCTCGTTTGACCCTCTTTCACTTTTCCCCAGTTTAATCATTTGTTTAACCCTAAGTTTCACATCGTATTATCCCCTAAAATTTATTAATAATAATATACATCCTAAATCATGTTGACTCAGCCCCAATTGTTGCCTTGGCCGCACACAACCATGTGAGCAGAGAGAGACATCTTGTTTTAATATTTGATTATAACAATTTCCCTAATTCCTTAAACATTGACCCTACCTAATTAGCCTAGGTTTGTTTTTGGAGCAGCAGCCGCATGGGCTAGTCCCACTAGTGACCAGGCCCCTCACTCTCTAAGAAGCCCACACCTCCTTTATTAACAATAAGTTTTAATTGAATTAAGAGCTTATAAGGCCTAGACCCAGATCCCTACTCCCATGCTGGCCTCCCACACAACACCTTATATTTTTTATATAACCTAGTCTAAGAGGCCTAGCACCCATCACGTGAACAGCAGCCCAATTTCCATTGTATAATAATAACATACCCGATACCCTATTAGAAACTCTAGGCTACCTAGCATGTGAAAACCTAGGTATCTTTGACAGCAAACAAATAGAACGGCCGCCTCCTAAAGTTTTCGCAACACATCTCATCCGCCGCCTCCTTTGTACTATCGCACAAACCAACCCAGACGTCGCACCTTCTTCACCACCTCCGGCCAAGGCCTCGCCACCGGCCAACACCATCGCTGCGGCCGCCTCCTATTTCCGTTTCACGCACAGCGCCACCACCTCTCGCCGCCAAACTTCGAACCGCCGCCTCAAACCCTGAACGGCGCCGTAGCCATCTTCGAATTTCCCCTCCATCTTCCCGTCTCTCCTCCGCCCCCTCAGACCGCGGCTGCCGGATCTCTCCAGCTGCAGCGCAGCAGCGCCCAAGCTCGATGGCAGCGCCTTCAGGCGCAGACCGCGGCTGCCACTCCCCTCGCTTGGCGGCGATCATAGCAGACCTTCCCCTCGCCGACCTGACGCCCTAGCCCCGCCGTGATCCCCGCCCAAGGCCGCCGTTTCCGCTGTGCTCCCGTCTTGTCGCGCAGCAGCGCCACCCCGACGTTTTTCCGGCGTCGAAGTCTCGTCGGAGGTCCCCCGCGGCATCTCCCCTCCGACACTATCCACGAGAGCCCCCTCCTGATCGCATGCCTCGTCGCCATCCGAGGACTGAGCATGTAAATGCTACTATTGTAAGTCTATAGTATTTAGGTTGATGTCAATTAGGTGCTATATTAATATTAGGTGGTGTTACAGCCTTATTCACATGTTATTATTAAATGTGTAGTAATACCAGGGTGTTTAGGAGGCTAAGTTGTTAGTATATGTTTGCCTGTGAGATAAAATGCCTTAGTCCTTATGATTTAGTACTATTACATTATGTGTAAGCTAGCAGTGCATATACGTCGGCATAATAGTATAGGGTATAGTTGGGCTAATATGATTATTGATTGGTAATATTCTCCATTGATAGCTTATTTTGCTATCCCTATCGCAGTTATGATACGCTCCCTTTACGACCAGTTGCCGTTTTCGAGCCGACGATGTTGCCTTACACGATATCGGAATTCAACCCCGACGTCTGAGTAGCTCTCGCGTCGTGTTAAGGTAAGATCTGCACCGTAAGAACCCCAACCATCGCATGTTAATTCAAGATTAAAAACAACTACTTTTACTGCTTTGTAACTCACTAATCCAACTTAATAATACGGGACTGTAGGCTGATTGTTGGACCGAGCGTGGGAGCTCTGGAATTTGTGAATCTGTGATTGGACATTGAGTATTGTAATACCGGCACGTAATTCAGGCAAGTGAAACTTGCTACCCTTGTTGTTTAGGCCGTGCTTATGCCATTTCCCTTGTTTTAGCGTAAAAGAGACTAAACGGTGAAAGGATAGCCGTCTAGACGCCCTTGACCTAGCTTGACAACGAAGCTTGGTCCGTCACCCTCATCATGCTCATATGTCACGTTTAATTTAAATTATCGGTACGCGAATATGTTCATATCATTGAATTTTGCCTGTCACGTTTAAATTCCATTAACGGTACGCAATTATCTGTTCATGGCATTGCATAGTGATTATTTATCGTGATTGCGTAGCACACGCTACAATCCCATGTTTCTTGGCTCGTGTTCCAGAAGCGAGCCCTGTAGTTGCTAACCCCAACGCTCGGATGTCAACACACACTTATTTTCCTGGCTCGTGACCAGAAGCGAGCATAATGAGTTGGAAACCCCAACGCTCGTCACATGTGGGTGGGGTAAGAGATAAGCGGACTGAGCCCGAGTTGGCTTGATCCGCCACTCCGGCCAGCAGGTGAAATCTCTAGTGTTTAAGTGTTTGATAGTGATAGAGATAAGCGGCCTGAGCCACGAGCTGGCCAGCAGGTGGACTCTCTATGCACTAAGTGATTAACTGTGATAAGTGATAAGTGATAAGTGTTAAATGATAAGTAATTAGTGATTTGGTAGCTTTTTCTACATCGTGCGTGCTTGCCTCTCTTTTAAACTGTTGCATCATATTCAACTGCCATGCCATTGTTTAACATTTAAATGCTAGGATGTTAGTCACTTTCAGTTTCCTTGCCCAAGTCTTTTTAGACTTGCTGACATGTGCCCCTTTTCTCTTTTGGGTGTCACATGTTAGATTGTGAGCCAGAGTTGGTTGTGGAGGACGAGCAGGTTGCAGGTGTTGAGTTCGAAGACACAGGAGACCCGTCCTAGAGCTCCTTCTAGCTGTTGTTGTTTTTCGCTTAGTCGTTGTTAGGCTGTCGGTGCGTAGCACCTCTCTTTTCTTGTTGATGTTTTGTATTATGTTGGCCATGCCTTAGGCCTCTTTTCAGTCTCTTGTACTTTTCTTTTCTTTCTTCTTTTAGCCTGGTGGCTTTTCTGGGATGTGTGAATTTATTCTTGGACGTTCTAAGATAATCTTATCTCTCTCTCTTTATTATTATTGTTGTTCTGTTCGCACTTGCAAGGACTTGCCAATTAAGATTTTATACGCTTATCAGACTGCAGCTTCACAGCTCCACGTCTGAGCGGACCTCCTCACGTCTCGCCTTCCATTTTAGGGAAGCGGGGCGTGACAGGTTTTAGTGGTGGCCCATGCAGGTCCGTCTTGCAATTGCGAACTATCGGGACAACGATAATGATGATAGAATGTCTATTAAATAAATTACAACATCCGAATCATAAGCCTAGTCCTACTCGTTTTCTATGTCAATAGGTGGTAAGGAGACTTAGTTAGACGTCTGTGCTTGCTAGTTAGAGGTCCCTGATTGTTAGTTAGACTCCCTGTTAGGAATTGATTTGATTGTCGTAGGAGTTATCTCGGTGATTCTTGTCTAGCCCCGACCATATTAGACTTCTAGGATTCCTTTTGTTGTTCGCTTGGGTTCATCGATTTCGGACCAAGCTGAACGCACTTCATTACCGTCTAGCTCCTTAGAAAGTCTTAGCGCTTAGTTCCCTAATATTTAGTTGGTTGATCGTAGGAGTTTCCCGTAGATTTTCCTAAGTCATGCTCTAGGCGTATTTATGCTTTGATCATCCGACCAAATCCCTTGCCTTGATTCCCGTGACCACCACGTTTCGATAATCGTTGACCTTTCAAATCTTCTCCGTTGCAAATCTTGAATCTTCCAAGTCATTTTCAAATGCTTTCCTTATTTAAAGTTTTTACTCAATTTAAATTTTATTTTAAATCCCCTTCTCGTATGTTTCCCTTACCTTCGGTTAAGTTAAAGCAATTCTTAGATTTCAAAGTCTATTTGGTCGTAATTTTAAATTACTATCTTGTAACCATTTTCTAATCTATATTTTTCGCATTTTGGTTTAAGGACTCTACCACTATTTTGAAAATTCGATATACCATTTTTCTAAACTATGAGATTTATTCTAACCGTTTAGCATACATACTTTAAAATCTCTTTATCGCAAATGCTGAATCTTTGAAAGTATTTTCGATTTCCTTATTCGCAAGGTTTAAACTCATTCGAAAACTTTTAATATGTGTATTTGGACTTCATGCTTTTCCGTTGACTTAAATTCATTTTGAAATTTCGAAAGGTTTGACGAGATTTTGATTACTGTTTATAATGTTTCTTCCAGCCTATACTTTTCATACCTATTTAAATATCTTGTTCCTTCTCACATATTAATTGTATTCTGAGCCGTATTTCTATTTTTCCCAATTCGATTTATAATTTTCCTTTCTCATTTATGCGTTTCAAATGACTCGTCGCGCTTCCTTTAACATACTTTTCAAGTTGCATATGGTTTCAGCAAGTCGATGTTAAGCTCAACGTTTTTCCTAGTTCCAATTTCCGTAAAATTACCTTTCAAAACCATTTCCTAATCTAGACCTTCCATAAATTTGATTTTAAAGTTTCACTACAAATTTTGATAATACTACTAATAAGCTATTGTTATCTTTCCGTTCACCATACATGCCTTTAGAATAATTTCTAACCGGAATGGAATTTCAATTATTTTTATATATCAGTACCAGGCACGTGGTGCTCGTATGTTAAGAGCTTTGTGTAAAACAGTCTCTTTTTGGCAAATCCTGATTCCTCAAAAAGTAGTTTCAATATTGATTCCTTTAAATTCTCCCTGGCTTAAGGATTTTGAAAGCATTTAACCTGAGTTTAAATTCTTCAGTTAATTTAAATTTCATTTCAAATTTTGCAAACGTTATTAAATTACTACCGTGTAATATTTTCCTAAACTACGACCTTAATATTCGTGTAAATGATTTACTTCCTTTTATAATGATTTTATATAAACCAATAACCCATTTTCTCCTATCATGTATATTCGACTCAAGCTTATTTCGAACAATTTGTTTTATCGACCTCTAAATATTTTTTGGGACATCAACTTTTGAAGTACAACAGTTTTCAAACTTTTCGTATTTGAACTTAAAACTTTTACATACTATTTTTCTCTATTTCATAAGGGTATCCTTACCTCTTACTCTTCCCACCTAAGCAAATCACAGTTTTACCCTAGTTCATCTAACCAATCTGGCTCCTTACCTTCGTCCTAGATGAACTCGTGCTTTTCGATCTTTCCATTCGTTACGCTTTTGATTTCGGTTTCTTTCCTTTTGTCTAGCCAATAGAGCTTGGCGTTGCCGTATCAACCTTAATATAGTTTGGTGGGCCCCATTAGTGTAATTTGATATGTCGTCATAGTGTATTTAATTTCATGGTGCTTATGAAGTTGTATGTGTGTTGGTATTGATATATGTATGGATGTTGTGTTATGGATATAGAATACTCTGCTATGATTTGAGTCTCACTCAAGCTTGAGTGGGTATACTCTATGTACATTGGTGTATTGTATGTGGTTGATGTATAGTGATGGATGATGTATGTATAATGTTTGGATTGTTTGTGCCTGGTTGGGTTACGCACACAATTGTGGGTGGCTATACCAATATATAGTTATATGAGTTGGTCTTGTAGTATAGTTATTCACTAAGGACTTGGTTGAGTGAATATATGTGTGCTGGCTAAAGCTAAGCGTGTATATGTGCTGAGTATATAGTGGTATATATGAATGTTACATTAGTGTGCGCGGATGTGCACCATGCACGGGTAAGTATATGATAGTTATAGGAATTGGTGACTATGGTATGTGTGGTGTGTCGTGATTATAGCTATAGGACTATATATATGAAGTGATAATATGGTGAAATGTGTGCATGCATTTGAATGACTATAAATTGTGAAATTATAATGATGGTGAATGTATATTAGATGTGTTGAACTTGTTTTAATAATGGTATGGTGTGATTACACATATTGGTTGTTTGGTATTGGATGTGCACTAGGAGATATAGGGAGTGGTGTATCCTTATTATTTGGTTCATAGGTAGTTATCAAAATGTGGCGTAAACTATTTGGTTGTTGTGAGTATATGCACCATGGTAGGTGATAAGTGTTTAATAGTTCTATAAGGATGTTGTGACTATATGAATGATTGAAATACGTGTAAGAAATTGTCTGGCTATGATAGGTATAGGAGTATAATGTGCGTGAGTAAATACATGATTGTAAAATAAATGATTGACTACCTAGTGTATATGTATAAGCGTTTGAAATGACTATACGTGGTTGAATGATGATGTGATATTGGTTGGGGTAGTTACTAGATCGACTAGATGTGTTAGAAAGTCCAAGGACGGACTTTATTCTAAGGTGGGTAGGATGTAACGGCCGGTACCCACTATTCGTTATACGGCTGTGCGTATAGCAATTTCGGGTATCAGATTGGTTTTGTTGCTTTGTATGTGAGTTGTGTTGTCGAATCGTTAGGGCCATAGCGCCTTGGTTGCATCCTTAGTAAGCCACCCCGACGTGTGCCCAACTCGAGTCGCCTTTGGACCTCGAATCCTTTGTACGCGTATCCTCCTTGAAGTTCGCGTATTTTTCTTAGCCTTGTCTTTCATCCGGACACTATGGTGTGATATGTCGTTGTGGCCCTCTCAGAGAGTATTAAATTGTGGAATTCTTTTGGAACGACATTCACGGGTCGTTCTCCCACGATTTGATCTTATTTGATGAGACGTCGCGGATTTCACTTTCGTCGTGAGGCCTTTTTATTTTTAGTTCCGTTTCCCGGCATCGAAATTGTGATCCGTCCTCTCTGTCTTGTGTCTCTCGTCGACACGGTCACTCCAGTATTTATCTTGCAAATTTTGAGCCTCGTTTGACCCTCTTTCACTTTTCCCCAGTTTAATCATTTGTTTAACCCTAAGTTTCACATCGTATTATCCCCTAAAATTTATTAATAATAATATACATCCTAAATCATGTTGACTCAGCCCCAATTGTTGCCTTGGCCGCACACAACCATGTGAGCAGAGAGAGACATCTTGTTTTAATATTTGATTATAACAATTTCCCTAATTCCTTAAACATTGACCCTACCTAATTAGCCTAGGTTTGTTTTTGGAGCAGCAGCCGCATGGGCTAGTCCCACTAGTGACCAGGCCCCTCACTCTCTAAGAAGCCCACACCTCCTTTATTAACAATAAGTTTTAATTGAATTAAGAGCTTATAAGGCCTAGACCCAGATCCCTACTCCCATGCTGGCCTCCCACACAACACCTTATATTTTTTATATAACCTAGTCTAAGAGGCCTAGCACCCATCACGTGAACAGCAGCCCAATTTCCATTGTATAATAATAACATACCCGATACCCTATTAGAAACTCTAGGCTACCTAGCATGTGAAAACCTAGGTATCTTTGACAGCAAACAAATAGAACGGCCGCCTCCTAAAGTTTTCGCAACACATCTCATCCGCCGCCTCCTTTGTACTATCGCACAAACCAACCCAGACGTCGCACCTTCTTCACCACCTCCGGCCAAGGCCTCGCCACCGGCCAACACCATCGCTGCGGCCGCCTCCTATTTCCGTTTCACGCACAGCGCCACCACCTCTCGCCGCCAAACTTCGAACCGCCGCCTCAAACCCTGAACGGCGCCGTAGCCATCTTCGAATTTCCCCTCCATCTTCCCGTCTCTCCTCCGCCCCCTCAGACCGCGGCTGCCGGATCTCTCCAGCTGCAGCGCAGCAGCGCCCAAGCTCGATGGCAGCGCCTTCAGGCGCAGACCGCGGCTGCCACTCCCCTCGCTTGGCGGCGATCATAGCAGACCTTCCCCTCGCCGACCTGACGCCCTAGCCCCGCCGTGATCCCCGCCCAAGGCCGCCGTTTCCGCTGTGCTCCCGTCTTGTCGCGCAGCAGCGCCACCCCGACGTTTTTCCGGCGTCGAAGTCTCGTCGGAGGTCCCCCGCGGCATCTCCCCTCCGACACTATCCACGAGAGCCCCCTCCTGATCGCATGCCTCGTCGCCATCCGAGGACTGAGCATGTAAATGCTACTATTGTAAGTCTATAGTATTTAGGTTGATGTCAATTAGGTGCTATATTAATATTAGGTGGTGTTACAGCCTTATTCACATGTTATTATTAAATGTGTAGTAATACCAGGGTGTTTAGGAGGCTAAGTTGTTAGTATATGTTTGCCTGTGAGATAAAATGCCTTAGTCCTTATGATTTAGTACTATTACATTATGTGTAAGCTAGCAGTGCATATACGTCGGCATAATAGTATAGGGTATAGTTGGGCTAATATGATTATTGATTGGTAATATTCTCCATTGATAGCTTATTTTGCTATCCCTATCGCAGTTATGATACGCTCCCTTTACGACCAGTTGCCGTTTTCGAGCCGACGATGTTGCCTTACACGATATCGGAATTCAACCCCGACGTCTGAGTAGCTCTCGCGTCGTGTTAAGGTAAGATCTGCACCGTAAGAACCCCAACCATCGCATGTTAATTCAAGATTAAAAACAACTACTTTTACTGCTTTGTAACTCACTAATCCAACTTAATAATACGGGACTGTAGGCTGATTGTTGGACCGAGCGTGGGAGCTCTGGAATTTGTGAATCTGTGATTGGACATTGAGTATTGTAATACCGGCACGTAATTCAGGCAAGTGAAACTTGCTACCCTTGTTGTTTAGGCCGTGCTTATGCCATTTCCCTTGTTTTAGCGTAAAAGAGACTAAACGGTGAAAGGATAGCCGTCTAGACGCCCTTGACCTAGCTTGACAACGAAGCTTGGTCCGTCACCCTCATCATGCTCATATGTCACGTTTAATTTAAATTATCGGTACGCGAATATGTTCATATCATTGAATTTTGCCTGTCACGTTTAAATTCCATTAACGGTACGCAATTATCTGTTCATGGCATTGCATAGTGATTATTTATCGTGATTGCGTAGCACACGCTACAATCCCATGTTTCCTGGCTCGTGTTCCAGAAGCGAGCCCTGTAGTTGCTAACCCCAACGCTCGGATGTCAACACACACTTATTTTCCTGGCTCGTGACCAGAAGCGAGCATAATGAGTTGGAAACCCCAACGCTCGTCACATGTGGGTGGGGTAAGAGATAAGCGGACTGAGCCCGAGTTGGCTTGATCCGCCACTCCGGCCAGCAGGTGAAATCTCTAGTGTTTAAGTGTTTGATAGTGATAGAGATAAGCGGCCTGAGCCACGAGCTGGCCAGCAGGTGGACTCTCTATGCACTAAGTGATTAACTGTGATAAGTGATAAGTGATAAGTGTTAAATGATAAGTAATTAGTGATTTGGTAGCTTTTTCTACATCGTGCGTGCTTGCCTCTCTTTTAAACTGTTGCATCATATTCAACTGCCATGCCATTGTTTAACATTTAAATGCTAGGATGTTAGTCACTTTCAGTTTCCTTGCCCAAGTCTTTTTAGACTTGCTGACATGTGCCCCTTTTCTCTTTTGGGTGTCACATGTTAGATTGTGAGCCAGAGTTGGTTGTGGAGGACGAGCAGGTTGCAGGTGTTGAGTTCGAAGACACAGGAGACCCGTCATAGAGCTCCTTCTAGCTGTTGTTGTTTTCCGCTTAGTCGTTGTTAGGCTGTCGGTGCGTAGCACCTCTCTTTTCTTGTTGATGTTTTGTATTATGTTGGCCATGCCTTAGGCATCTTTTCATTCTCTTGTACTTTTCTTTTCTTTCTTCTTTTAGCCTGGTGGCTTTTCTGGGATGTGTGAATTTATTCTTGGACGTTCTGAGATAATCTTATCTCTCTCTTTATTATTATTGTTGTTCTGTTCGCACTTGCAAGGACTTGCCAATTGAGATTTTATACGCTTATCAGACTGCAGCTTCACAGCTCCACGTCTGAGCGGACCTCCTCACGTCTCGCCTTCCATTTTAGGGAAGCGGGGCGTGACACATTTATAATTCCATATTTACAAGTTTAATTTTTAATTACATAATTTGTGCCATTACTATATTCATCCCCCTCTAGAGTGTTTGTTGTTAGTATTGCAAGGCATAAACGGTCCTTACAATTGGTATCAGAGTGAGGTTGAAGCATACAACAATGATGGCATTCAACGCTTCATCTTTGTCTCATGAAGAAGGTCTCTCTACTGTTTGACCCCCGCTCTTCAACGGAACCAATTACCCAAGTTGGAAGATCAAGATGATGATATACTTGGAGGGTCAAGACCTATGGGACATCACAGAGTCGCCATTTGAGAAGCCTACTACACTCGCGGCTGCAAGGACAAAGTCGAAGAAGGACTCAATCAAATTCAATGCGATGGCTATGAATGCATTCCATTGTACCTTCACTTCAAATAATTTCAACTGCATCTCCATATGCAAAATGGCCAACTAAATTTGACATACATTGGAGATTTCTCATGCAGGGACTTCAAAGGTAAAGAAATCTAAACAAACTGTATTTAGATCTAAATATAAAATGTTTACAATGCATGAATAAGAAAGTATCTCAGAAATATTCACAAGGTTCACAGACATCATGAACGCTTTGGAAGGACTTGGGAATGTGATTTTCCAAGAGGATCGTGTGGAGAAGATCATTGAGTCTCTTACACCCCAATGAGAGTCAAAGGCCAACGTGATTTTGGAGTCAAATGACATGTTCAAATACACCGTTGAGGAGCGCATTAGGAATCTCATGACATATGAAGTCAAGCTTCAACACAAGAAGGGGATTCAACCATCCAAGTCCGAGAAGCCTGAGAAGCAAATGGGGGTTGCATTCCATGCCGAGAAGGAGCCAATCGAGTGGAGAAAGAAATTCCATAGAGAAGCATTTAGTGAAGAATATGAGGGTAGTGATGATGATTTCATAGAGCTTGCCAAGCAATTCAAAGCATTCCTCAAGGGCAAGCAAGGTAAATCTTTATCAAAGCTAAATCTAACAATTCTATTTGTTTCAATTGTAGAGAAAAAGGTCATCTCTCTACCGAATTCCCTTCCAACCCCTCCAAAGAGACTTACAAAATGAAAGGGAAGAAACATTGAAAAGGAAATTCCAAATTCAAGAACCAAAAGAAGGGATTTGTCGACACATTCGATGACTCGGATGAGGACTCATCAAGTGACGAATAAGAAGATGACAAGGAGCAAGCCCACATGTGCTTCACGGCATTGGAAGATCTTTCTTCAAGATCTAGCAATGAAGAGGTGGAGGCTTGGCTTAACACCAATGAAGAAGTATGCTTCATGGGAAAAGGGGAAGAGTCTTCATCAAGCTCTAGCAAGGAGGAAAGCGATGATGAAGTTGAGGAGGAGCCAAAGCTATCCTATGAGGAGCTCGAATACCGCTTCAATGTATCCTCCAACGCGGCAAGTAAGTGCATCGACTCATATGCTAAATTGAAAGAAAATTTTAAGAATGCTATGAGTATGGTGCATGAATTAGAATCTACTAGTGTAAATAATAATGATGCTTTGCATGTTTGTGACACTAGTGAGAGTGACACACTTCTATCTCTAGTTAAGGATCTAAGCATGATCAATGAAAAATTGGTTGCTCAAAACCTTAGCTTAGAATCTCGCATTCAACAACTTATGTTGAAATGCGAAGATGAATCCCTAAAGCTCATAAGCTTTGTTCATGCTAGGGATTCACTACACGGTTTGTTGGAAAAACAACATCCGGTAAATCATAGAGGAGGCCTCGGGTATATTCAAAATGTGGTATGCAAATCCACTTCTAATTCTTCTAATGGTGCAAATATAAGAAATATTGCTAAAGCACCAAAAAAGAATCACCATGCTTTCTTGTATAACAGTAACACCAACAAGAAGCATGCAAATTACAAGGTGGTGAGAAAAAAATGAAAATTCTTCATTTTTTGCTAAGAAGCAAAATCCTCACTTTATGCATGCAAAGAAATTTATTTCTACACATATGCATGCCACATCTACCCTCTTGCAAAGGCAAAACCATTGCCTAGGAAATCCTTAAGTCTTTGGATTCCAACTAAGTGTAGTGTGCAAGAGAGGAATAAATAAGTCAACTCTCTAGTTAGATGTGATCACCTCATGTGATTACATTAGGAAATCAAACTCTTCTTGGGTTTGGTTCTCTAATGTTCAGGTCTCTTACACATATGCATATTGCATGGGTATTATGCTTAATGTTCATTCTTAGCATACCCATTGATTGTGTGTGAACTTCCATGTTTTTGAAAATGATTTCAAAATTATTTTTCATGACAATGGAGACCTTGCGGACTACATTGACTTACATATGGTTAGAATGTTTAAAATTATTTTAAAACATATTTCAACTCTCATTGTGGGTTTATTTTTGAGATCATTGTTTACAAATAGTTATTATGGTCTTGAACTCAACCCATTGATATTGCCAACATTTCATGTTATATCTTGTATTGGTAATGTCATGGGTATCAATGGTGTTTGATTTTTTTATATCTCTGCTTTGATACACTTTAGGCTCATGGCTTCAATCATTTTTTTTCAATTGGTATTAGATCATATAAGTTAACATTTTGACCATTTCTATAATCTAATGGGCATGTGATAGTGATTGATACCCACTAAATTTTTATATTTTGTATCATAAATCTCTTAAACACTTGATTATTTGTCAATTTTTTATAATTGGTATCAATGACAAGATGTCATTTCTCATATGTTTGATGTCCACATTTTTGACAATGACAAGGGGGATAGGGATAGGGATTATGTAAACCATACTTATGCATCTATAGGAAGCGAGTTACTCATAGTGTTATTGATTTATTACAATTGGTTCATGTAATTTATACCTATTATATGTCACTATTGGTCTGAATCTCAGTTTACTTACAATTGGTATAATGTGTATTTATAATTGGTGCATAAAAGTAGGGAGAGCTCATTAGCATTGTGCTTTAATTATTTATGTTTTGCATAATGTGTGTCATCATCAAAAGGGGAGATTGTTAGATATTGGTGTTTTAGACCAATATTATTTTGATGATAATCACAACATTATGTTGTTGCTAATGACTCTCTATGTTTTTGTCTCATGTTTAACTATTGAAGATTAGCATGTTATAGACTAATAGCTTGGTGCAAGGATGGACATCAAGGGGAGCATAGCCAAGCCTTGGATCTTGATAAAGGGAAGCTCATCAAGAGGTGCCAAAGCTTGGAAGATGATGGAGAGCATCAAGGTTGAAGATTAGACTCTAAGAGAAGCAAATGTAATCCATGTAATTTCATTTACTTGCTTTTCTCTTTTTGAGTCTAGGTTTATTGTAATGCCTTGATAGATGGTCTACTCTTTCATGCATATGCATATACCATCTTAGTGAGCCTTTGTATTATCATATAATCCAATCCAATAGGTTTATCATGCCAAATGACTCAATTGAAGTCTCTGGCTCTCAAACAGGCAACTGCTGAAGGAAGGACATGCGACTGGGTGATTCCAGGCACCTGGCCGGCCTTCTACAGCCGACTGTTATGCACAGCTCAAGTCAAATATTTCTTGACTCTTTCTTGAGCATTTGGAGCAAGCAACCGAAGTTCATTTGACATGCGCCTGTCTTTCATCAGCCGCCTGGATATTCTTCTTCAGTCGTTGTGTACTTAAGTGCGTAACTTGTCATTTCTGGGTTTCGCTTCAGCTTGTGTATCAGTCGACTGATGTACAGTTTACATTCGCCTGTAATTCTTCAGGCGCCTGGACTTTGCTCTTTAGTCGTTTGAATGAACAAGTGCGTAACTTGCCTTTTCTAGGCATCTCTCCAGCTTGTGTATCAGTCGACTGGTGTAGATTTTACAGTCATCTGTCATTTTTCAGGTTCCTGGACTTTGCTCGTCAATCGTCGGAATGCACAAGTGCGTAAGTTTTATTTTCTCAGCTCATGTCCATCCCATGTGACAGTCGCCTGACGAAGTCTTTACAGACACATGCACAAAGTACATGCACATGTGTAGTGTTCTACAGCAGCCTGTCCTAACTCAGATTATAGCCGTTGAGAATAATGTAGACATTGATCAGTCGACTGTCGATCCTTATACAATCGCTTGTCGTTGCCGTAAAATCCCAGGTTATAGCCATTGCAGCTTTTCTCTCTTGGCTTCTTCCGTGGGTTTTATATGTTTCTTTGGGCTTCCTATATATAGGAGAAGGCTTAGTTCTATTAGAACTCTTGGTTGATATTGCATATCTTTAAGAATCATTAAGCCACTCTCAAACTCTCATTTTTTATTAGAGTTCACATTCCTCTTCATGCATTGAAGCTTAGCTCAAGGGAAATCTTCCAAGTGCAATCAATCGCATCTCATCACTTGGAGATCCTTTTCCATGCATTCATCTCCATATTGAGTAAGTTCATCTCAAGGCATAGGTAAGAGAGTTTATTTCATCTTTGTGTGTTGAAACCCTAGCTTTCTGTGTGAGAGCTAGTTACTCTCTGTGTGAGAGTTTGACCCTTGTGTATGGTCGGTTGAGTACTCTGTGTGAGAGTTAAAGTCTCTCTGTGTGAGGGCAAGGATGTCTCTGTGTGAGAATCCAAATCCTCTGTGTGAGGAATCTCTGTGTGAGATTGTATTCACTTTCTTGTGTAGGATTATAGTGAATATTTGGTGTGGCTCGACGTACCCAAGTTTGGGGAACCAGGGTAAACTCTTGTGTTTGTGTTTACATTGATTTGTGTGAATTATTCTCCTATTGCATTTATAATTCTGCATTTGCAATTTTAATTTTTAATTACACAATTTGTTTCATTACTCTATTCACCCCCTTAGAGTGTTTGTTGTTAGAATTGCAATGCATGGACGATCCTTACATGATCGATTTCTCGATTTTGTTGCAGAGATCGACTATGTTCCTGTTATTATAGATGATGATGAATCGGATAGCCCATTAGAGGAAGTTGGTCAAGTTACGACCATGGAAACCGCCTTTCCAATCAACGAGGCCCTCGTTGAGACAAGTGAAGCTATTGACGAAGCTGCCTTAGGCGACCAGGGGCATATTGCTTTAGTCGAGGGGCCTTAGAGATCTTATACTTCCTGAGGCTTTTTGAACCTTTCTTTTTGTATTGGGGGCATAAAGTGTGTAAATTTTGTCATGAATTTTGTAAAAGTATGACAAAATACGACAAAAACATATGATATTTTCAAAAATTTTGTCACACCCCGCTCTACCAAATACAGGAGATACATGGTTGACTATGTCACTGTAGTATTCAGACACTGGGCTTCGAGCCCCTAACGTCCAAATACTACTAGGCTTTAATTGTGGTTAATATAAAATATGCTAAACCGACCACTGCAATACACTGGAAAAGTACAAGAGTAAGAAATATAATGCTCCAACAAATATTAAAACCATAAGTGCTGAAAAGTAAACTATACTGAACATCATTTATATAAGATACATCATATGTCTGTGTACAAGTACCAAAGGGTACCAAAAGTACAACAAAAAGGGAAAAAGACAAAAGGGAAACCACCCTAAAAGAAACCCAAAAGCCCTCCACACCTGTACAACACACTTCCTAGACTAATACATGGAAGTCCAGGCAGACCAACTCTCCATCTGAAGTCTCCAGCTGTACCTGAGGAGAGGAAGAAATAAGAGCCTGCACACGTCCTGACTCTGGTGCCACTATCTCAGGACCTGAAAATGTAAATGGGACACGTCAACGTGTGACCCAATAGGAATCCTAACTAAGCTAGGTAGGACCTAGTTTGAAACCGGACTACCTATCTACAGAGGTGGTCTGTAAAAGTAAAGAGGTCTACAAAACATTCATAAGTAATCATGTCATAACATGCGGGTGCTGAAAGTAAACAGATGAACATGTCAATATGGGATAACAACATTTATGAGTTGAAAACAATTATCTTAAAGTTATCAATTTAGATGTTCGGGAGCCTGTGTAAATCGTAGGACACTTAAGGAGCAGGACTTCATCCAGGGTGGGTGAATAGTGGTACCCCAAACAGTGACACAAGCACTGTAGGGGCCTCTCGTAACTTCCCCTGTCGGAAGTGAGACAACCCTCGGTTTTGTGGCAAAACGGAGGAAACCATTCTACCTCATGGTGCATCATGAGTACATCCATGGGCCTCTGTAACCCTGCCCACTCCCTTTACCGGCTGTCGGGAGTACGAGTGAGACTATAATTCCATGGCCACTCCTTAGCGTCTACTTTTTACATGTGCGCCCCCCAACCCACATCTGAAATCTCACCCATCTTAGAATGGACTGAGAAATTCAGATTTATTATTCTCGTCTTACTCTCAATTCATTATTTCATAATTCTTTCATCTTTGGATATCAACATCCTTTTTACTTCATAAATTTCAGTTTACATTGGTGGTCTTAGTACCACAAATCACATTGTCATGTACTCTACATCTTTATTTCAAAATTTCAGATTCATATGAAAACTGCATAAAAATAACATACTGGCAATGTGAATAAAACTACTGATTCCTCTTCTATAATTCGACATGGCTCATAACATGGTATTCAAGCAATTTATTTAATTCAACATGGTTAGATTCACAAGAGTATTGGGTCATAGTTAGCAAATATAATTAGTCCACAGATTGGCAATCATACATATATGGAGTAATCAACAAAATCGTAAAACAATCTCTGTCAGTTTTCAGGAAAAACAAAACATGGTATAACCACACGGCCGTATGGGGAAATCCATACAGCCATATGGATTAAGATTTAAGCGACACGGCCGTATGATAATTTCCTACGGTCGTGTGGAAGGCTCAAGGAATCAACGCGGCTGTATGGCCAAATCCATACGGCCGTATGGATTAAGGATGTACATGCTGATGAGGGCACACGGCCGTATGATATGTTCATACGGCCGTGTGGGATTTTTGGTGGAGCTGGGAGGGGCTTCAGGACAGTAAACGGCCGTACGAAGTTTCATACAGTCGAAGAGGTTAATACTCAAATGGAGAGGCCACACGGCCATATGGTTTAGTCCATACGGCCGTAAGAACTAGGTTGACTCATCGAATAAGCAGCTGTGAGACTATGAACTCACACGGCCGTATGAAAGCTCGATACGACCGTATGGACTCGAAAACCTTAGATACCGTCATATAATCGACCGTATGACTCTACTGTTGATCATCCAACCACTATACAGTCATCAAAAACGACCGCAGGGATACCTAAACTGTCGATTTTTGACAGCGACGAACGTTAAATCCTACGAACTAAGACTCGATCATATTTAACTCAGTTAGGATCCTACCTCAGCAGTCCTCTTATAGATCCTGGGGCCCTTCTTCTCCGTGTAGACCTTTTGATGCTAATCTTCCTCCTCCTCCTTCTCCAAAAGGTCTAGGAACTAGGGTTTACGGTTTTTTGGCTTTGGGTTCGCTTGAGAGAATCAGCCGCGAAGAGGGAATGGGCACGTCAGAGAGAGTGAGGTTGAGGAAGCCCTCCTTCCTTCTCAATTTTTTTTCTTTTTGATCTCCTTTGCCCACCTCTTGCTTCCCCAAATCAAGCTAAATATGCCACCAAAACGAGGTTATGTGGGGGATTATGCAGTGCTGCCACCTCCCAAGTATGTGGTTGAATGCAGTTTTCAGGATGCTTAGGTTAAAATTTTAAATGGAAATACACATAAATACTTATTGTAATACCTCTTACAAGTATATATCATATATATATACTCTATTTAATAAGTAGAAAGGGTGTTATGAAATTCCTTCAAAATTATTTTTTAAGATCACAATAATTAAAGAAAAACATACCAAGCCCAAAAATTCATACGCGTATTTATACATCCAAAAAATTGTATTAATACACGTATATAAAATTTGGGGCCATTACATCCTATCCCCCTTAAAATAAATTCTATCTTCGGAATTGCAAAATAAAAGTTGAGGAGTCATTCCATTCATTGCATCATTTTACTTAGTCTCAAAATAAGAGCACAACATCATACAAATAGGTGAGGGTACTTCTCTCTCATCTCATCATCGAGTTCCCAGGTAGACTCTCCTGGTGACGCTCAGTGCCACATAACCCTCACAAGACTAATGGATTTCTTCCTTAGCATCTCCGTCTCCTGTCCAAAATAGCTACGGGTTGCTGATTGTAAGTCAAGTCTGGTTGCACTTCGATCTCCGAGAAGTCGACGACGTGACTAGGATCTCCGATACATCTCATGAGTTGTGATATGTGAAACACATTGTGGACTCCTTCAAGAGATGCTGGCAATGCAAGTCTGTAAGCCACCTCGCCAACACGAGCTAAAACTTCAAACAGTCCGATGTATCTGGGACTCAAATTTCCTCGTCTGCCAAAACGAATCAGTCCTCGAGTAGGCGAGATCTTCAAAAACACTAGTTTGCCCAGCTGAAATTCTAAGTGTCATCTCTTCGCATCTGCCCAATGCGTCTTGGGCTATATGAATATTATCTCTGACAACTCTCACCACATCCAATGTTTCAGTAATCATGTCTGGGCCCAATACTTCACGATCTCCGACATCATCCCAACTAAGAGGAGATCGTCACTTTACTAAGAGGAGATCGTCACTTTCTCCCATACAATGCTGCAAATGGCGCCATGCCTATACTTGCTTGATAACTGGTGTTGTAGGCAAACTCTACTACATGTAGATGTTCATCCCAAGAGCCCTTAAATCCAGCATTCACACCCTCAACATGTCTTCTAAGATTTGAATCGTCCTCTCCGACTAACCATCTATCTGTGGATGGTATGCAGTACTGAAACTCAATTGAGTTCCCAGGCCGGCTTGCAAACTTCTCCAGAAATGTGACGTGAATCTGGTGTCACAGTCGGAGACTATGTATATAGGCACTCTGTGAAGCCTCATGATTTCCTATATACAAACTCGCTTCAGAATTTAGACTAACAACAAATCTAAATAGAGACAGAGAAGATAAGGATCTTACCTCCATATATCTTTTGGCAAGATGGTCGGTTGACTGACCAACTCGAAAGGGTATAAAGTGAGCTGATTTGGTCAATCGATCAATGATTACCCAAATAGCATCATATCCTCGGGGTGTACGAGATAACCCAGTTATGAAGTCCTTTTTTACATGTTGCCACTTCCATTCTGGTATAGGAAGATGCTGCAGCAGTCCTGTCGTTCTTTTGTGCTCTACTTTAACCTGCTGACAGGTCAGACATGAGGCTACACTCCTGGCTATGCTCCTCTTCATACCATGCCACCAAAATTGTTGTCGTGGATCACGATACATTTTGGTGCCTCCGGGATGAATAGAATAAGGTGAGTTATGAGCTTCTCTCAGTAGTTCATCCCGGATATTACCTGATGGCACACAAATTCTGCTCCCAAAATGTAGAGACCCGTCTTCATGAATGCAGAAATCATTGTGAAGTCCGACCTCTGTCTGCTTTCGAATCTTCTTCAATTTATCATCTTCAGACTGAGCCTCCTTAATCCTTTCAACCAAATCAGATTGAACTTGCAAATTCATCATCATCACTGATGTGCCAGGTAAGACAACTTCAATCTCCATCTGCCGAATATCTCCCTGAAGCTCTCGCTGTGCTGTCATCATCATTACTATCGGCATGCAACTAAGAGCATCAGGTATGACATTGACCTTCCCAGGATGATACTGAAGGTCAATATTGTAATCAGCCATTAACTCAAGCCATCTACACTGCCTCATATTCAACTCTTTCTGAGTGAACATGTACTTCAAACTCATCGGTGTATATCCTCACACGCTCACCCAGAAGGAAATGCCTCCAAACTTCAATGCAAATATCACGGCAGCAAATTCCAAATCATGTATATGATAGTTCCTTTCATGTGTCTTGAATAATCTAGAAGCATAGGCGACTACCCTACCATGCTGATGGAGAACACATCCCAATCATCTGCCTGAAGTATCACAAAGAATCTCAAATTCTCCTGAACGGTCTGGTATCGTCAGAACAGGTGCAATGATTAATCTCTGCTTCAGTTCATCAAATGTTGGCTGACATCCCTCTGACCAAGTGTAATCAACACTTTTCTTGGTTAGTTGAGTCAATGGTGCAGCTATCTTGGAAAAATACTTGATGACCTTTCTATAGTAACCAGCTAATCCCAAGAAACTTTTGATCTCTGTAACTGATTTAGGAATTGACCACTTCTCTACAATAACAACCTTCTCTGGATTTACTGCTATTCCATCTCCAGATATGATATGTCCCAGAAAAGCAATCTTGGTCAACCAGAATTGACACTTATTGTACTTGGCATAAAACTGGTGCTGCCTCAAAGTCTCCAAGACTAGCTTCAAGTGCTCATCATGATCCTCCTCTGTCCTTGAATACACCAGGATATCATCAATGAAGATTACCACAAACTTATCCAAGTAGTCATAGAAGACCCGGTTCATCAACCTCATGAATGTGGCTGGTGCATTCGTAACACCGAAAGGCGTTACTAAGAACCTGTAATGACCATATCAAGTTCGAAATGCAGTCTCCGAAACATCTGATCCTCTGACCTTCACCTGGTGATACCCACTTCTTAGATCCAGCTTTGAATAAACTCGTGATACACCTAGTTAATCGAAGATGTCATCAATCCTAGGAAGAGGATACTTGTTCTTCACTGTAACCTTATTCAATTCCCGGTAATCGATGCACATCCTTCGAGATCCATCCTTCTTATTTACCAAGAGCACTGGTGCACCCCACGGTGATACACTTGGTGGAATCAGGCCATGCTCCGACAAATCTTTCAACTGACTACAAAGATCAACTAACTCTGGAGGAGCCATATGGTATGGAGCCTTCGCAATTGGTTGAGTGCCTGGAATCAGATCAATGGTGAACTCCAAGGATCTATCTGGAGGAAGTCTATAGATATCGTCTTGGAATACATCAGGAAAATCTCGGACTACCCTCGGCAACACTTGTTCAGCCTCCATCGCCATAAACATCTCTTCCACTGGTTAGCCTTAAACGTTAATGGTTCCAGAGAACTACCACCACTAAAGAATTCAAACTCTGGATGATCTGGAATCTAAAACACTATCTTTCTGATTCTACAATATATAGTGGTATGAAACATCCCTAACCAATCCATTCTAAATACTGCTTCGAAATGAAGCATCTCCATCATTAGGAAATCTGCATACAACCTTCGTCCTCAAATCTCTACAGGAAACTGTCGGTATCTTGAAGAACTGCGGATCACCCTACTTCCTGTGTGGATATTCCAACTGGAAACAAAGGAATCTACCACTAAGAAATTCCTAGTCACAAATTGTTGAGACAGGAAGCAATGAGATGCTCCTGAATCAAATAGTAACAAGGCAGGAAAAGAAGCAACTCTAATAATGCCTATGAGAGAAACATAAAACTAACATAAGGGTGTAACCATCCCAATCATATCAAAATAAACATATCATATTATAAAAATGAAAGAACATTCATCGCTTAAAGAAAAGTGAAGAGGTACCAGTGATGACTCGTCCGGTATCCTCTGCCTCCATAGCCATCATGGTGAAGGCCCGATGCCTTGTCACCGCCCTCCTGGTAGTTTGCTGCTACTGGGAAGGTTTGGGTGGTCCTCTCAGAGTCATGGTACCAGGGGCTGGTGGTGCTCACAATGGAAGTCTCTGTAGATCTGACGGAAGGATCCTCTGATGCATTGGCCTGGCTGCCACTGGTGCTACTGAGCCTAAAGTCTGTCCCTGCTAAGGACGCTACCTGCTGAAGTGTCTAGTCAATCCACATGTGTATCATTGCTTGGCAAGAGATCTACAATACTTCTTCTCTTGAACAGGCTTGCCACAATAATGGCAAGACACTCGCCGTTGTGGTGCTAGTGGAGCACCAGGCCTCCTGAACTGAGTAGTTTGGGTAGGTCTGAGAAAACTGCTCTGCTGGCCTGTAGGGCATCTCTCTCTGCTGCTGCTGCTGGGGCCCTACCTACACTCTTCAGGTGAGTCTCATGTATCATGGCCGCCTCCAGTACGGCCCCATGAGTGGTCAGGACCATCGTCAACATCGCTGCTCTATACTTTGGGTCCAACCCTACCTGAATCATCTGGCTCTAGTAGTCTCTGACTTCACTAACTCCAGAGAAATCTTGCTTAACAATGAAAACTCCGCATCATAAGCATCCACGCTTCGTCGTCCCTGAGTTAGATGCTCAAACCTCAGACGTAACACATCCTTCTTCGTCTCTGGAAGGAACTGTGCCTCAAATAGCTCTCTGAACTTCTCCCACGAGATCGGTCTAGTCAAATGTAGCGCCTATGCATCCCATCAATCTCGTGCCTAATGCATTAACTGCCTCTTTTCCACATTCACCCATCCATCCTTCGGATACCCTGCAGCCGACAAATCATCCTCTGTATGCCTGATCCATTCATCTACCTCCAGTGGACTCTCCTTGCCCAAAAAAGACTTCGGGTGCAAGGCTCTGAATTGTCTAACACCTTCGGGCTTTGGTGCCGCACCACTAGCCACTCTATCGTCCAGCTGTCTCATATGCTCCAAAATCCCTATTAGGATCTTACCCATCAGGGATGCCTCAGATGATGCTGCATCAGAAGTGGGAGCTCTGTTCTCGGACGATGCATTCCCATTATCCATTCTGCAAGAATGAACAAGGAAAAACAATGTTCAGTACACGTTTAAAGATTATAATGTTGGAGCTTTACTCGTACTATTCTTTACTCGTACTATTCTTACGCATATCGCAGTGTGAGAGGACATACATGGGCCACCACAAAAACCTGTCACGCCCCGCTCTCCCAAATACAGGAGATACGTGATGGACTAGGCCGCCGTAGTATTCAAACACTGGGCTTCGAGCCCATAACGTCCAAATACTACTAGGCTTTAATTGTGGTTAAGATAAAATATGCTAAGCAGGCCACTGCAATACACTGGAAAAGTACAAGAGTAAGAAATATAATGCTCCAACAAATATTAAAACCGTAAGTGCTGAAAAGTAAACTATACTGAACATCATTTATATAAGATACATCATATGTCTCTGTACAAGTACCAAAGGGTACCAAAAGTACAACAAAAAGGGAAAAAGACAAAAAGGGAAACCACCCTAAAAGAAACCCAAAGGGTGTCCACACACGTACAACACACTCCCTAGTCTAACCCAGGGAAGTCCAAGTGGACTAACTCTCCACTCTCCATCAGAAGTCTACAGCTGTACCTGAGGAGATGAAGAAATAGGAGTCTGTAGGAATGGGACACATCAACGCGTGACCCAGTAGGAATCCTAACTAAGCTAGATAGGACCTAGTTTGGAACCGGACTACCTATCTACGGAGGTGGTCTGTTTTTAAAGAGGTCTACAAAGCATTCATAAGTAATCATGTTATAACATATAGGTGCTAAAAGTAAACAGAGGAACACGTCAATATGAGATAATAACATTTATGAGTTGAAGACAATTATCTTAAAGCTATCAATTTAGATGTTCGGGAGCCTGTCTAAATCGTAGGACACTTAAAGAGCTGGACTTCACACAGGGCGGGTGAATAGTGGTACCCCAAATAGCGACATGAGCACTGTAGGGGCCTCTCGTAACTTCCCCTGTCGGAAGTGAGACAACCCTCAGTTTTTTGGAAAAACAGAGAAAACCATTCTACCTCATGGTGCATCATGAGTACATCCATGGGCCTCTCTAACCCTGCCCATTCCCCTTGTCGGCTGTCGGGAGTGCGAGTGAGACTATAATTCCATGGCCACTCTTTAACGTCTACTTTTTACATGTGCTCCCCCAACCCACATCTAAAATCTCACCGATCTTAGAATGGACTGAGAAATTCAGATTTATTATTCTCGTCTTACTTTCAATTCATTATTTCATAATTCTTTCATCTTTGGATATCAACATCATTTTTACTTCATAAATTTCAGGTTACATTGGTGGTCTTAGTACCAAAAATCACATCGTCATGTACTCTGCATCTTTATTTCACAATTTCAGATTCATATGAAAACTGCATAAAAATAACATACTGGCAATGTGAATAAAACAACTATTCCTCTTCTATAATTCGACATGGCTCATAACATGGTATTCAAGCAATTTATTTAATTCAACATGGTTAGATTCACAAGAGTATTGGGTCATAGTTAGTAAATATAATTAGTCCACAGATTGGCAATCATACATATATGGAGTAATCAACAAAATTGTAAAATAATCTCTGTCAGTTTTCAGGAAAAACAAAACATGGGATAACCGCACGGCCGTATGGCGAAATCCATACGACCATATGGATTAAGAGTTAAGCCACACGGTCGTATGATAATTTCATACGGCCATGTGGAAGGCTCAAGGAATCCACATGGCCATATGGCCACATCCAAATGGTTATATGGATTAAGGCTGTACGATTACATACTGATGAGGGCACACGGCTGTATGATCTGTTCATACGGCCGTGTGGGATTTTTGGTGGAGCTGGGAGGGGCTTCAGGACATTAAACGCCCGTATGAAGTTGCATACGGTCGAAGAGGTTAATTCTCAAAAAGGAGAGGCCACACGGCCATATGGTTTAGTCCATATGGCCGTATGGACTAGGTTGACTCATTGAATAGCAGTTGTGAGACTAAGAACTCTCACAGCCGTATGAAAGCTCGATACGACCGTATGGGCTCGAAAACCTTAGATACGGTCCTATAATCGACCGTATGACTCTACTTTTGATCATACGACCACCATACGGTTATAAAAAATGACCGTAGGGATCCCTAAACTGTCGATTTTTGACAACGACGAACGTTAAATCCTACAAACTAAGACTCTGTCATATTTAACTCAGTTAGGATCCTACCTCAGCTGTTCTCCTATAGATTCTGGGGCCCTTCTTCTCCGTATAGAACTTCTGACGCGAAGCTTCCTCCTTCTTCTTCTCCAAAAGGTCTAGGAACTAGGGTTTAGGGTGTTTTTGGCTTTGGGTTCGCTTGAGAGAATTGGCAGCGAAGAGGGAATGGGTGCGTGAGAGAGAGAGAGAGAGGGGTTGAGGAAGCCCTCCTTCCTTCTTAATTTTTTTCCTTCTTTTGATCTCCTTCGCCCTCCGCCTACTTCCCCAAATCAAGCTAAACATGCCACCTAAATGAGGTTAGGTGGGGGATTATGCGATGATGCCACCTCCCAAGTAGGAGGTGGTTGATTGCAGTTTTAGGATGCTTAGGTTAAAATTTTAAATGGAAATACACATAAATACCAATTGTAATACCTCATACAAGTATATATCATATATATACTCTATTTAATAATTAGAAAGGGTGTTATGAAATTCCTTAAAAATTATTTTTTAAGATCACAAAAATTAAAGAAAAACATACCAAGCCCAAAAATTCAAACGTGTATTTATACACCCAAAAAATTGAATTAAGACACGTATATAGATTTTGGGGCCATTACAATTGTCATGTATGTAATGCCCTACAAGCTACTGCACAAGTACTAGAGGGGGGGTGAATAGTACTTTAAAAATAACAAGGAGTATAATTCCAAATTATAGTGCAAACAACTACCAAAACAATTTGCGGAAGCTTAAATTGAATGACAACAACAAAATTAACAATGCTAACAAATGATGTTAATGGGTTCGGATCCACCCAAGTCTCCCCGACTTGTTCCCGGTGATCCTACGTCCCAACCACCCGGATCCCCTCCGGATACTTGAGCTAGAAACCCTAACTCAAGATTTCCACTATGAATATCTTGTGAAAAACCTTCACAAGATCAAATCATACATGCAATGGCAATAGTGAATCCCACAACCCGGGATCACAACCTTCTCTCACAACCGAGAGAATCAACAAGCAATATAAATAAGTTTATAATGAAATAAACAATCTTACCACAAAATCCTATACCTTGAGTTTTTCTTACCCAATAGGTGAAAGGAAGGATTTGAGGAAGATGAAGTCACCAAGTCCTAGCACCAAGGAAATGACCAGCAATAGGTGCCTAGGAGTGATTTGGAGACTTGATTCAAGCTAGAGCTTGAAGGGCTCACCAAGAACAAGCTTCTCTCAAGATGGATTCTAGATCTAGAAAGTGAGAGAATGGATTTCTTGTGAGGAAGAGAGCTTTAGAAATGAGTGAGAATGGCTATCTCTTTCTATCTCAATGAATCACTTAATGGCAGCTCTAACCTAGAGAGAAATGACCTAGGTTCGTATTTATATGGTCCCATAAAAACAAGTTAGGTCAATCTCCACCGGATAGAAATCTGAGGCAACTAGTCGGTCAAAGAACAACCACTGACCGACTAGTTCATCAACTAGTCGGTCAGTCAAACAACATGGACCGACTAAGAAAGGAACTGAGAAGAGATAGAAATTCAGACCTAGAAATCTAGTCGGTCCAAGAAGACATTCTGACCGACTAGTTTCACAACTAGTCGGTCAGTCAGTGAACGTAGACCGACTAAGAGGCATAATGAAATAGTCTGAATACAAAGTGGCTTAGTCGGTCGAAGAACAAAAGTTGACCGACTAGATTGTCAACTAGTCGGTCACCAAACGTTCTTAGACCGACTAACGATAAACAGTAGCTTAGGAGAAATTTAGTATGAACAGTAAGTCACAACTAGTCGGTCAAAGAAGCATCACTGACCGACTAGTTCACAAACTAGTCGGTCGGTGAGTCAACGTAGACCGACTAACTGTAAACAGTACTGAACAGGAAAAGATTAACTCACACTAGTCGGTCCAAGAAGCTTTGCTGACCGACTAGATCACCATCTAGTCGGTCAGTACTTCTTCTTGTACCAACTAACATGCACAAACAAGTCCGAATCGAAGCGCGATGCTTCGAGGAAGTTAGAATGAACTTGTACTAAGATCCTAGAGCTACGATATGAGCGATATGAAGATAGAATCGTAAGATATACTCAAGGCTTAACATTCTATAGATCGAAGCTTAAAAGACTATAAATAAAACCTTAAAGAACGGTCTTCGAGAGCTTCGAGTAATTCTTCATGACTTCCAAAACGGCGCAAGAGCTTCAATGAAGCTTTAGGCATGAATACGAGCTTTGGGAAGTGTTGAGATGTCGCTTTGATTGTTCTCGTGAATTTGGCGACGATCTCCAATACTGCGCTCACAAATTGTTAGTTCATGGATTATTTATGTTTGCTCATCATCAAAACCAAATCCGGGGAGTCCAATATTCAACATTGTACCTATTTGTTTTTAAGACAATGACCGTCAGTGTCATCTACCAAACAACAATTCATAGCAAGTTTGTTTGGTGCCGGGCCGCAAAAGTATTCTATTAAACACATAACAAGCGGTGTGTACCGCTTCCGCCCAAAATTGATAACCAAGTTGACTATCTACGAGCATAGTGCGAGCACACTCCACAGGCGTTCTATTCTTCCTCTCAACAACACAATTTTGAGGAGGTGCGCGAGGGAAAGAAAACGTGTGAGTAATTCCAAGATCATCACAAAAATTTGAGAAAGACTCATTCTCAAATTCACCCCCATGATCACTACGAATAGTGACAATGGTGGTTCCGTTGAGATTTTGTACTTTCTTCACAAATATTGTGAAGTTTTCAAAAGCTTCATTTTTATTACATAAGAAAAATACCCATGTAAATCTAGAATAATCATCGACGATGACAAGTCCATATCTTGCATTTCCTAAGGAAGCAACTCTAGTTGGCCCAAATAAATCTAGATGTAATAGCTCTAGTGGCCGTTTAGTAGAAATGCTTTTCTTAGGTTTGAATGAAGATTTAGGAAGCTTGCCACGTTGACAAGAATCACAAAAACTTTTCTTTTCAAAAACGAGTTTCGGAAAACCTTTAATGGAATTTAATTTTGAAAGCTTATAAAGTGTTCCAAAGTTCACATGTCCAAAGCGTCGATGCCATAAGTGTTGTTCACTTGTGTTGGAAACGAGACATTGTTCATATGACTTAGGAAGATCCAAAATATAAATATCTTTATGGCGTGTGCCGGAAAATAATAACTTATTATTATCATTTGAAATATGACATAATCCTTTCGCAAAGCTAACTTTGTAGCCTTTGTCACAAAGTTGGCTTATTGAAATAAGATTATGATTTAAACCATCAACTAGATAAACATCACTAATTAAGGGTTTAGACGGGTTACCCACTTTACCAACACCGACGATGGTTCCGCTCTCGTTGCCTCCAAATACGACGCGGTTTCCATTTGCAATGGGAACTACTCTGGAGAGCAATTGAGCGTCACCCGTCATGTGTTTTGAACACCCGCTATCGAGTATCCAATTCCCTTTGGAGCTAAATTTGAATTTGTTGCTCCTTTTCTTTTTCTTTCCCTTGAGTACCTAAAGATAGAGAATTTCATATCATGGTACCCAAGGTCATTGGGTCCTCAAAGGTTAGACCTTTGGAAGCCAAGTCCAATTGGACTTAGACTTCCCCACATAATTTCTACTATGCACAACATCCGAAAAATAAGCATTCATATACACTTGTTTTTCATCCATGCTTGTGTCCTTTGGGCTCCAAATAGTGAAAATATTGGGAGCCCTCATCCTATTGGGTGCATGCATGCGACGTTGGTTTCTACTTGATGCATGTTGTGGATATGCATAAGGAACATGATGGAATGGTGCACGACGAGAATTATTCATATGATGAGGTGGGTGAACATATGCATGTGTGGGAACACGTGCGTGAGGGTGTCTCACATGGTGTGCACGTGCCCGAGAATGTGTTGCATAAAAATCATCATATGTGTGTGACGGTGGAGTAGGACGTGTGTTCCTACGTGGCATGGTATTGGTGTACATATAAGCATGCCCCTTCTTTGGAGGTCCACCCAAAGTGGGTTTCTTTCCGAAAGAGGGTGTGGACGAGGTGGAAGCACCATTGGTAGTTGAACTACCAATAGAGTGTTTGCTACCACTCGTAGAGTCACCGGAAGTTGGCCTAACAAAAGTAGTGACCGACTTGGATGACTTTCCCAAAGTATACCCCAAACCAACATGGTGTTTGGCCGGGAGTAAGACACTTAGGATATTATCCAAATGGACATTACCCTTATTGAATTCATTGATTCGGCCTAATGTGTTCTCATATTTCTCGGTGAGAGAACGAAAAGAAGTATCTAAAGTGGATACTTGCGATGTGAGCACATAAACACGAGATTTAAGATTCTCGTTCTCAATACTCAAAGTCGAGTTTTGAGAAGTTAAATCCGCTATCCTATGTTCTTCCGGATCATCAATGCTAACATGTTCAAGTTTAGATTTGAGATTGACAATCTCATTTCTTAACTCTTCAACAACGGTGTCGTTGTTGGTGATGATAGTCTTAGGCGAGGTTTGAATGCTAGCTAGGTCATCTTTTACTTTAGTATATCTATTTGCTAATTTAGTGTATTTAGACCATAAATGAGAGTTAGCATCCCTAAGATCATCCATAGTTACCTCATCGCCTTCGTCGTCGCTATCATCGGAGGAGGAAGATCCTTGATCATGCTCCTCTCTTGCCATGAAGCACATGTGCGCTTGCTCCACTTTCTCATCGTCCGACTCTCCGCTTGAGGAATCCTCGGAGTCGGTGAATGTTGCTCCGACAAGTCCCTTTTTGTATCCCTTTTTGTACTTCTTCGACTTGTCGAACTTCGACGCCTTCCACTTCCCCTTTTGCTTGTTTTGAGGACAATCCGCTTTGATGTGTCCTGGCTTATTGCATTTAAAGCACAAAGGTGGAGAGGCGTTAGTAGAAGTAAATTTAGATTTTTGTTTGAAGTTACCCTTTCGGAAGAAGCGATTGAACTTCTTTGCCATGAGTGCAACGGATTCCATGTCCATTTCTTCTTCCGAGTCCTCATCATCGGTAGAGGTGGATAAAGCCGCCTTCAATGCAATTGCCTTTTTCTTAGGCACGTCTTGGTTCAAATAGGACTTCATCTTTTCTTGTAACTTCACCTTGCTATCTTTGCGTACCTCGTATGACATCAAAGTACCCATCAATTGAACTACGGTATATTTATTCATGTCATTACCTTCCTCAATGGTGAAGGTACGTTTCTCCCAAGAAGAAGGAAGTCCTTCGATAAGCTTCGAGCACTTCTCCTTTTGGGTGTAGGATTTGCAGAGGGCCTCTAACTCGTTTATTATGTCAACGAAGCGAGCGTAATATTCCTTCATCTTCTCGCCCTGTTGCATATGAAACATTTTGTAATCTTTGTTTACGACTACGAGTTTAGAGTCTCTTACCCTACTCGTCCCTTCATGAAGAATGAGGAGGGAGTTCCAAATTTGATATGCACTCTTACATGTGCATATCTTATTGAAGTCCTCGGGCTCCAATGCGCATTGCAAGGCGTTTATAGCCTTGGCATTGCTTACCTCCGCGGCGACCTCCGCGGTAGTCCATTTCTCAAAGTCTTCTTCTTCGGGCTCGATGTATTCCTTCATTGTGGTCCTCCATAAAGATGCACTCCGGAGGAAGGTTTCCATCCGGCATTTCCAGTACCCGTAGTTGGTACCGTTGAAGAATGGAGGCCTCGTAGAGGAATGTCCTTCCATCACCGAAGATGCTCCTTCGCGGTTCCTGAAGGTGTCATAGTTGGAAGGTGGACGCACGGTCTTGTTGTCGTTGGCAGACATAGCTAAGTATCTGGCTCTGATACCAAATGTAATGCCCTACAAGCTACTGCACAAGTACTAGAGGGGGGTGAATAGTACTTTAAAAATAACAAGGAGTATAATTCCAAATTATAGTGCAAACAACTACCAAAACAATTTGCGGAAGCTTAAATTGAATGACAACAACAAAATTAACAATGCTAACAAATGATGTTAATGGGTTCGGATCCACCCAAGTCTCCCCGACTTGTTCCCGGTGATCCTACGTCCCAACCACCCAGATCCCTCCGGATACTTGAGTTAGAAACCCTAACTCAAGATTTCCACTATGAATATCTTGTGAAAAACCTTCACAAGATCAAATCATACATGCAATGGCAATAGTGAATCCCACAACACGGGATCACAACCTTCTCTCACAACCGAGAGAATCAACAAGCAATATAAATAAGTTTATAATGAAATAAACAATCTTACCACAAAATCCATTACCTTGAGTTTTTCTTACCCAATAGGTGAAAGGAAGGATTTGAGGAAGATGAAGTCACCAAGTCCTAGCACCAAGGAAATGACCAGCAATAGGTGCCTAGGAGTGATTTGGAGACTTGATTCAAGATAGAGCTTGAAGGGCTCACCAAGAACAAGCTTCTCTCAAGATGGATTCTAGATCTAGAAAGTGAGAGAATGGATTTCTTGTGAGGAAGAGAGCTTTAGAAATGAGTGAGAATGGCTATCTCTTTCTATCTCAATGAATCACTTAATGGCAGCTCTAACCTAGAGAGAAATGACCTAGGTTCGTATTTATAGGGTCCCATAAAAACAAGTTAGGTCAATCTCCAACGAATAGAAATCTGAGGCAACTAGTCGGTCAAAGAACAACCACTGACCGACTAGTTCATCAACTAGTCGGTCAGTCAAACAACATGGACCGACTAAAAGAGGAACTGAGAAGAGATAGAAATTCAGACCTAGAAATCTAGTCGGTCCAAGAAGACATTCTGACCGACTAGTTTCACAACTAGTCGGTCAGTCAGTGAACGTAGACCGACTAAGAGGCATAATGAAATAGTCTGAATACAAAGTGGCTTAGTCGGTCCAAGAACAAAAGTTGACCGACTAGATTGTCAACTAGTCGGTCACCAAACGTTCTTAGACCGACTAACGATAAACAGTAGCTTAGGAGAAATTTAGTATGAACAGTAAGTCACAACTAGTCGGTCAAAGAAGCATCACTGACCGACTAGTTCACAAACTAGTCGGTCGGTGAGTCAACGTAGACCGACTAACTGTAAACAGTACTGAACAGGAAAAGATTAACTCACACTAGTCGGTCCAAGAAGCTTTGCTGACCGACTAGATCACCATCTAGTCGGTCAGTACTTCTTCTTGTACCAACTAACATGCACAAACAAGTCCGAATCGAAGCGCGATGCTTCGAGGAAGTTAGAATGAACTTGTACTAAGATCCTAGAGCTACGATATGAGCGATATGAAGATAGAATCGTAAGATATACTCAAGGCTTAACATTCTATAGATCAAAGCTTAAAAGACTATAAATAAAACCTTAAAGAACGGTCTTCGAGAGCTTCAAGTAATTCTTCATGACTTCCAAAACGACGCAAGAGCTTCAATGAAACTTTAGGCATGAATACGAGCTTTGGGAAGTGTTGAGATGTCGCTTTGATTGTTCTCGTGAATTTGGCGACGATCTCCAATACTGCGCTCACAAATTTTTAGTTCATGGATTATTTATGTTTGCTCATCATCAAAACCAAATCCGGGGAGTCCAATATTCAACATTGTACCTATTTGTTTTTAAGACAATGACCGTCAGTGTCATCTGTTGGCCCCTTCAACAGGTCAAGCATTCGCCTATGATGAGGGTAATGATTGAGTTGTTGTATCATGCATTCTTAAATCGTCGAACAAAGCATGTCTCTTTAAGCCGCGAAAGGAATGTCCTCTCCATTCACGCTCAACGATGATAGTAATTCGTTCATGAGGGGCATGGCCCCTTCGACTTACGTCCGACGATTAAGGTGGATTGTTCGATCGTGAAGGGGTGTCCTCTTCGACTTACAGCCTATGACTAAGGTGGGTCGTTCAGTTGCGAGGGAGTGGCCCCTTCGACTTACGGCTGATGATGATAGCCGTTCAGTGGCAAGGGGATGGCCCCTCGAATTATGTCTCACGACCATGGTCGTTTGGTTGCGAGAGACATGGCCACTTTGACTTACGGCCGACGACTATGGTGGGTCGTTCAGTTGCGAGGGGGTGGCCCATTCGACTTACGGCTGATGATGATAGTCGTTCAACAGAGAGGGATTGGCCCCTCGACTTATGATTGACGACCATGGTCGTTCGATTGCAAGGGGCATGTCCCTTTCGACTTACGGCCAATGACTATTGGGTCGTTCAGTTACGAGGGGGTGGCCCCTTCGACTTATGGCTGACGATGATAGTCGTTCAGTGGCAAGGGGATGAGCCCTCAACTTATAGCTGACGAACATGGCCGTTTGGTTGCAAGGGGCATGGCCCCTTCGACTTACAACCAACGACAATGGTGGGTCGTTCAGTTACGAGTGGGTGGCCCCATCAACTTATGGCTGACGACGATAGTCATACAGTGGTGAGGGGATGGCCCCTTTGACTTACGACTGACGACGATGGTTGTTCAGTAATGAGTGGATGGCCCCTAGACTTATAGCTGACGACCTTGGTCGTTTGGTTGCGAGAGGCATGGCCCCTTTAACTTACGGCCGACGATCATGGTGGGTCATTCAGTTATAAGGGGGTGGCCCCTTTGACTTATGGCTGAAGACGATAGTCATTCAGTGGAAAAGGGGATGGCCCTTCGACTTAAGGATTATGACGATGGTCGGTCATTCAGTTGCGAGGTGGTGGCCCCTTCGACTTACTGCTGACGACGATAGTTGTTCACTCCCTCTTTCATCAAGACAATAGGGATGGAGAGAATCTTGGTCCATACAAATTTTCTCTAGGGATTGGATCCTCGTGAGAAGAATGCTTTTGAAGATTAATCAAGCATTAGAAGGAATAAGCCTCTCAAGCCATAGAAAGCATACATGTCATATGGAGAAAGTGTCTTTGAAGAAAAATAAACTTTATTTATTTGGAAAAAAGATTAAACATCTTGATAAAAGAAAATCGTACATGCGTTTTTATTTCTCTCTGAGTTGTTCTCGCCTGACGCTATCTGATCTTTGCTCGAAAGCTTTAATCGACTACCTTGGTGACTAGAGACCTTATCATCGTCCCCTTACCCTTTTGCTTCGAGACTCCTTCTTTGGTTTGTGGGTCGTCACCAGATTTCTTTGGATGACCGCACTTGACCAAGGCGTCGATCTCTTTCTTCGGAGTCCAGCAATCATCAGTGTCATAGCCATGGCTGTTAGCAGGCCTTGTTGCACTAGCATCCCTCTAGCATTTCACCACTACCATAGGAGTCTATTTTGACCGACTAAATTCAAATTGGAGCGAGTCATCAGTCAAATCCAGTTAATTATAGTTCCAAGTTGGGATAGGTCCCCAAGTTTCATTTAGGTCTAACTTTCAAGTTAAGATATGATTCTAATTAGTCACAAGCTTCATTAAGTTGTGATTAACAAGTTTGGGTATGATTATATTGGTCACCAAGTTTCCGTACATATATATTCACCATGGATGGATGTTTCTTTTATTAGTCATTCCTCTTAATATTTGAGTATCCTTTTTAATATGGTGACACATCCTTTTGTTGATGTTCCTTGCTTCTGCTTTACTCTGACGGCCAAATGTGAAGATATACCATATAAAAATCATCTTAAGGGTGACATAGAAGCGATGCCTATACCGTTGGAAAAATCTGACACAATATCAAACAATACCTAAGTGTGCATAGCGGAATAAATGAAAAATATTACGTCGTCAACCAAAAAAATGTAGAGTTAGGATTTTGAATGAATCATTAGAAGCACAAGATAGCACCACACAATCAAACCAAGCAATCATGCAGAGAGGAAAGGATTTATACTGGTTCGGCCCAACCATTGGCCTACGTCCAGTCTTTCGTTGGCACAACATCCACTAGATCGGATATGTTAATTCAGATAATAAACCGACTACAAATCTCCTCCAAGACAATATATATGCCTTCTCGACAAAATAACTCTAGTACTCTAGCAATTACAATGTCTCAGGCACACACCCAAAAGAGAGATCTTACCAGAGACTCTAGAACAAGGAATACCTCCCCTCCTAAAGCTCGTAGTCACCTTGAAGCACTCTCGTTGCCCATCGCCGGTAAAAGATCTGCTTCTCTCTTAAATACGCAAGGAAATCTCCACAATTCTCTGTCGCATTCGTTGCGTCACTGTCGCGTGTGTATCTCTTGCAATTTATATCCTAGAAACCCTTCCTAGGACATTTTTAATCATGTCCATCCGATTAAAAACTCAATGGGAGTCAACTGTTCAGATTAGAAGATGATATCTTGGCATTCTAGGGTTTCTGGTCATCATCACAGACGTGCCGCATATTAGCACAGCTATGCGCAAAACTGTGTAATCTGCATATAGCTCCAGAACACTTGACACGGCCCTCGACACATTCGTGTCACCGAAAATAGAGAGCTGCATGTCAACACGGACGTAAGCATGGCCATGTCAGTAAAACAAAGAGTTGCCTATCAACACAGACGTCAGCACGGATGTCAGCTAGTCCATGTCAGAATCTGCTTAAGTCAGCTGATACATCTTCTGACACGCATGGCCGTGCTAAAACTAGCACAGCCGTGTCGCCTCACAGATTCCAAGTTTGAAGCACAAATCAACAAAATCTACCCTGCTTCAAACCTATTCAACAACCACGGCATATTCAAGCTATACACAGCAACTTTACCAAAATACCAAACATCTCTACCCATATCTAGAATTTACGAAACTCTCATGACACCTGGAAATCATCAACCACTCACCATGTATAGATCAATCTCAAGCAATGCCTGAGCTTGACTATGGGAACGATCTTCATGAGCATGTCTGTAGGATTATGATCCATCGAGACCTTCTCCAGTGCTATCACCTTCTTCTCTTCTTGAAGGAAGAACCACCCTTCTATATGCTTGGTCCTCGAACTGTAGGCCTGATGCTCCGCCAAGTGAATTGCACTCTGACTGTTGCAGTAGACCTTCGTCACTTCTTGTGGTATACCCAAGTCTCTCAGTAGACTTCCCAGATACTTACCTTCCTTGATTGCCTCAACTGCAGCTACCAGTTCCGCCTCTGTGGTTGACAGTGCTACAATGGACTGAAGGACCGATCTCCATGATATCGTGACAGTGCCCAATGTGAACACATACCCAGTCGTAGAGCTCCTTCTGTCTCTGTTACCCACATAATCTGGTTCATAGAATCCAGATATCACCAATCTGTCTCCCTTGCCGAAACACATACCAACTCTGACCGTTCCCTTCAAATATCTCAATATCCATTTCACAGTCTGCCAGTTTTCCTTTTCGGGATTCACCATGTATCTGCTGACGAATCCAACTGCCTGAGCTAAGGCTGGATGTGTACAAACCATGGCGTACATTAGGCTTCCCACGGCATTAGCATAGGGGACTATAGACATGTAGCATACCTTCTCGTCGGTGCTAGGTGACAGTCTCGTAGAAAGCTGGAAGTGAGCTCCTAGCGGTGTGTGACAGGCTTTGCCTTCTCCATTCCATAGCATGCTAGGACTTTCTTGATGTATCCCTCCTGGCTTAACCTCAACTCCCTAATCTTCCTGTCCCTGCTGATTTCCATGCTAAGGATCTTCTTTGCATGCCACAAATCCTTCATGTCAAATTCTTCTGCAAGCTTTCCCTTCAACCTATTGATTTCCTTCATGTCCCTGACACAATCAACATATCGTCAAGGTACAAAAGCAAGTTTATCTTTAACCCACTATTAAGTGTGCGAATATAAACACACTGGTCCTTTATACTCCGCTCGAAACCAATGCTCATCGTGAAGGAATCAAATCTCTTATACCACTGCCTTGGACTTTGTTTTAAACCATATAAGGATTTCTTTAGTATGAATACCTTCTGCTCTTGTCCCTCTATCACGAAGCCTTCAGGTTAGCACATATAGATTTCTTCATCAAGCTCTCCATGTAAGAACGCAGTCTTAACATCCAGCTGCTCCAGTTCCAAGTCTTGAGCTGCTACCAAGGCCAACAGCACATGGATGGACGTGTGTATCACCACATGTGAGAAGATCTCATTATAGTCTTCTCCCTTCCTCTGTGAAAATCCCTTGGCCACAAACCGAGCTATGTACCTCACATAGCCGCCTTCTCTTTCCTTGACCTTGTATACCCACTTGCAACCAATGTCCTTTCTGTCCTTGGACAATTATATCAATTCCTAAGTTCCATTCTTGCAGAGAGATTCCATCTCCTATACCATCTCCAGCCGCCACTCTGCAACTGCTCTTGAAGTCTGGGCTTCATCAAATGTCAAGGGCTTCTCGTGCTCTATGTTTAGGGTGTATGCCTGCATATCATCAAATGCAAAACTAGAAGCAGAATAGTTCCACTCACCCAATCTCTCTGGTGCTCTCCTAGTCCTTAATGACCTCTGCACCTCTAGTTGACTTTGGGCGGGAATATCACCATAAATCTAAATCTGATCTGTCTGTATCTGATATCTCTCAACAATCGGGTCCTGTGATGTCTCAGCATCTCGTGTCTCTATCTACATGGTATGTGGATCGACATAAGCATCGACCTCCTTAGGCCTATGTCCACCATCTGAATAAGTCATCTCCAGCCTGACCATAGACGACTCATGAAATGTGACATGCCTACTGTGAATGTCTTATTGTACACATGATCTAACAACCTGTATCCATTCACTCCCTCTTGATATCCAAGCAAGATGACCTTCCTGGCCCTTAAATCTAACTTGTCCTCCTTCTGCATAGCATAGGCTGGACATCCAAATATTCTCAAATACGAGTAATCACCAGTCTTCCCGGTCCATACCTCCTCGGGAATTTTAAAGCCGATCGCCGATGATGGTAGTCTATTCACGAGATGCACGACGGTAGTCATAGCTTCACCCCAATATTCCTTAGGAAGTCCAGCAGTAAGCCTCAAGCATCGGCACTTCTCCATCAGTGTATGGTTCATCCTCTCTGCAACACCATTTGATCGTGGATCTCCAGGCGTAGTGTAGTGCCGTAAATACCCTGAGATCTGCAGAAGCCTCTGAACACCCTCAAGGTGTACTCACCACCGTTGTCTAATCTTAAAACCTTGACTGCTTTTCCTGTCTACTTTTCAATAAAGGCTCTACAAGCCTTGAACTTCTCGAAGACTTGATCTTTTGATTTCATTAGATAGATCCACATCTTCCTTGATCATCAATGAAGGACACAAAATACTTCGCTCATCTAATAGTAGGTACAGAAGTTGGTCACCATACATCTGAATGTACATAATCAAGTTGCTCTTTGCTCCCATGCTCTGCGATCAGAAAACGTGTTTTTGTCAGTTTTCCTTCTACACACTTCTCGCAGAATTCCAATCTCTCCTCTTTGGCCTGTATCAGCCTCCTTTTGTGAAGCACATCCAATGACTTCTCACGTGGATGTCTAAGGTAAAGATGCCATAACTTTACCGATTCTTCACCATCTGTGCCTTGAGAGATGCTAGCCTCACCTTCCACGGTATGCCCATGCAGCGCATATAAGTTGTGTACTCTCTTTCCTTTCATCACGATAAGAGAACCCTTGGACACTTTCAATAGATCACCTTCTATTACCATCTTGCACCCAAGTCCTGCTAAAGCTCCAATAGAAATGAGAGTCTTTTTCAAGTCTGGTATGTGATGCACATCTATCAGTGTCCTGATGAATCCATCATGCATTTTAATTCGTACCTCTCCTACTCCCACTGTCTTGCAGGCATATTCCTTATCAGAATGTTGTCACCTTCTCTGAAAGAATATGTACTAAACCAACTCCAGTGAGGTGTCATATGGAAAGAACATCCCGAATCCAAAATCCATGTGATCCCTAGATCTCCCAATGATGTCCCTACCAGAATCTCACCATCATCACTGCTCTTAGCACTGATTCCCACTGAGGCATAACCAGAAGCTTCATCCTTGCCTTTTCCATTCTTCTTTAGACTTGGGCAGTCTTGTTTCTAATGTCTTGGCTCCTTGCACAAGTGACATCTATTCATGCGCCCTCGTGATTTAGATCTTGAACGACACTTGTCCTTCCTAGAACCATGGCCGCCTCTGGAATCGTGACCTCCCCTGATGAAGATGTTGGATCCTGTGGATGGCAAACAACACTAGAAGGGGTGGTTGAATAGTGTTGTATAAGTTAAAAAATTTATCTTCGATTATTAGAACACAACAAACTTCCCTTTCAATGTTGCCTAAGGGACCAAGTAGAGTGATCTACGCTTGGTCCTTAATCAACACGATGAATACAATATGATGATAATAATAATGAACAGAGAAAGTACACAACGGAATAAAAATCAATCTTTGAATTAACAATATTATTAACAATGAGTTACAATTGAGATATAATATAAATAATGAATATCTCTGCACAAAGTAAACAATAAAGACAAACACAGAAAATCACACAGAGAGAAACAAGTGATTTATCCTGGTTCCCCGCAACTTGGATACGTCCAGTCACTGACCAACACGGATCGAGATTTATTCCACTATTGCCTTAGCAATACAATTACCTAACTTCACTCGTTAGGATTTTCAACGACCTAGTATCACCACCATGATTTTCAACCACCTAGTCTTGGTTAGGATTTTCCACAACCCTTATCACCGAGGGACTCCAGATAAAAATCAAAATCCAATTCACCACAATAAATTAGTAGAGATTGGTTTATACCCAAATAATCGTATAGCCAATATAATATTGCAATTGTGCTTATGTGGCTACAGAGTTAAAATAGTTCTTAGATCACACAAAGAATATAAATGAATTCAATGTGATCAAGAATCTTGAGTTTAAAAAATCCTTTTAAAGAATATGAAAATCAAATAGAGGATTTTGAAAACCAATTTGCAATAGCCAAAAATAATATGATCATAAAAAGAATTGTAAATATAAACAATAAGATCAAAAATGAAAAACCGTTTTTGGCTACGAACGTTGAGAGCGATGAGAACGATTGAGATTTCAAGAGTGTTTTTACTTAGCTCAAGAATAGAAGAAATTGGTATTGAATTTGTTCTCATATAGTCTCTATTTATAGAGTTTCCAAGAGAATTTTGAATTTCAAAATGATTTGACTTCACCCCCCACAAATCAAGCAACGAATAAATGCAGGAGCAAATCTAGGAAGTCAAAACGCAGCTGGTAGTCGATTCCCAAGGGAGATAGTCGACTCCCAGAGAGTTTTCAATGAAAACTCTGCTTAAAGCAGGTAGTCGACTCCCAGAGCAGATTTTCAGTGCCGGCTGAAAAAATGAGTAATCAACTCCTGGGTGTTTGGAGATTGACTACAAGAATTTGAATCAATAGCTACGCTCTCAAGAAGTTTTTAAACAAGTTTAAAATTAAGTTGTTTTCAAAAACAATTTGTGTGTGTAAATTTTCTTGGCTTTAACATATTCCTAAAAAGAAAATAACTCACACACTAGACTTAAATGAAGACTTTGAAGCCGATAAGATCTTGATGTAGATGCATGCTTCTTAAATTTGAGCTCTCTTAGCTTAAGCTTGAGCACGTTCTATGAGCTTCATCTTTGAACTTCATTTGTGCTTGACTGGAATGTGAGCTACTAAATTCATCTTCATCTTCTTAGTGTGGTTGAGCTTCTTCTTTTTGGAGTATGCTTTGAGCTTCACTTAGCTTAATGCACAACCTACACACTTGAATAATGTAATTAGTATATTAACAATATTTGGTATGCCCATCATCAAAACCACTTAGGGTGGGACTAGATTTCCCATCACTCTCCCACTTTTGGGTGATGACACCCACATGAAAAATAAATGAATAATAGCAAATAAAATGATGAGTAAGATTATTTACTCCCCCTGCATTAAAGCTGGTTAGCAATAGCAATATATTATTCATGTTTATTTTTGCTTTTCCATTTTTCACCCCTTATTATCAATCAAAATATTATGATAACATCCATGACAATTTCACAAAGTGTTGAATATTCAACTTAAGCATAACCAAGTATATTCAACAATAAGAGTATAATTAAACCAAGTGTTTATACCATGTGTTGGAGAGAAAAGTAAATAATTAAAAAATATATGCAAAATAGAGTTAGTTAAGCAAGATATATGCCATCTCATTTATACTTAAGCAATAATATGGGGATATCACCAGTTAAAGCATGGCATAGCAACTTAAGATAATATTGTTGCATTGCATCAACCACCAAGTGTTGATACCGAATGTCTAAGAGCAACACACAACCACAAGTATAGAGTATATGAAAAAATATTACAAACCATAGTTGTTTTAAAAGCATTGTTTTACTCAAGCAACCAAAGTTTAGGATGAACCACCGTTCTTCTTCTCTTTCTTTAACTCCTTGATCTCATCAAGGATTGCAGCAAGAGTCTTCTCCGTCATCTGATTGCTACTAATCACAAAGTCTTTCAAGTCTTCCACCTTCTTGTTAAGATCTTCAAAACCTTTTGTTTGAGAAATCTTCAACTTTTCAATCTTCTTCAGGAGCAAGTCCTGAAGGTCAAGAATGTAGTCGGGAACTTCTTCAGGTGGTGCTTCACCTTCATCTTCGCTTCCTCCTTATTCTTCTTCATCCAAGTCTTCTTCAACAACAACTTTCTTACCCTTCCTTGAGTTGGAGCTAGTGTCACCAACTTGCTTCTCTTCCGGAACATTTTGGTTAAGGTCTCGGTGCATACCCATTCGGCCAAGCGTACGAACATCAAACACAAGAGCAAGTTCCAAAACCTCAGACTCATTATCCAACGAGATATCATAAGAATTGACGAGAATTGTTAGGAAATGACCATGAGCCAAAGGAGAAATGACTCTAGTAGACACAGCAGAATGAAGAATGGAATCCATGATTATTCTTGCCCAATTGACCTTAATGTTGCCAAGCATAGCGTAAATGCACTCTGCTTGACGTTCAGTAAGAACTGAATGGCTGCCAGATTTCTGGGTTATGTTGTAAGATAAGATGTTCGCTAAAATTCTAGCAGGATAATGACGATCGCTACTAGGTAATTTTGTAAGAAAAAATTTTCCAAGTAGATACATCTTATCTAACACATTCCCATCAACCATTTCGATTTCGTCTAGCAGTTTCCGGTATAGGGAATCCCTAAAGCTTGACCCAGAGATTTAACAGTAATCTGAAGCTGGGTATCAAGAACCTTAGTTCGAAATCGAGACTTGGTCAAATCAGCATCTAAATTAGCATAGAAAAGATGGACAAGTCTAGGATATCACAAGTATGAATTATCTTTGGAAAACGTTCAACAGATTCTGGAATTCTAGGATGATATCAATGCCATAATTTTCTACATCCTCAATAGTGGCAAACCTCTCATGGAGGATTGCCTCTTTGTGTTGTTCAAGAATTTAGCATAACTTGAGAAATTAACAAGTTAGGGTTCAATCACTTCTCTTTTAGTGAGAGGATGAGAAGTTTCATCAACCTTTCTCTTTTTAATTGCAACCATTTTCTTAGGCATGATGATATGAAATAAATATGAAATATTGAAATATATATATTAAGTATTGAAAGAGAGAATGAGGGTTATACTTTCTTTGAAGGAAATGAAGGATCTTTGCGGACCAAGAGCTCCTAGGAGAAGAGATGAGCAAGAGAGCAAGAAAAATTACAAGATGAAGAGCACAAATGAGGTAGTCGGCTACCTAGGGTTTAGGAGAGGGGGTTTTGAGTTTTCTAGATGAAGATAGGGATGAATGAGGGCCTTCAGATCAAAGAGAGGAATGGCTAGGATCAATTCTCTTAATGGGTTTAAGTTATCAAGTGGATATGAGCCCAATAGGCATTAAAACCCCACCAAGAGTTAGTCAAAAAAAGAGCACAGATTTTGGCAGCCGCACTCTGGGAGTCGACTCCCAATAGTGGTAGTCAACTCCCTCCTAGGTTTGAGATTTTTATTATCCCGAGGGGTTTTCGACGTGCTGTTTTGAGTGTTTTGCCAAAAAAATCTTAACAAATGAGCTAAGTAACATATATAAACACAAATATGGAGCAAAAATCTTATAAAAAATATTTAATCATCCATATATTTATTAAGCATTTGCGAGGCGACGAATTTTGGCCGATCTTTCTGTAAAGCGTTGATCTTTGTTCACCCTATTGAACTGACATTTTTGTGTTCCTCCTCCTTTATTTTAGAATACCTGAAAAATATAAACATTTATGGTACTATTATAACTTTTTTAAGTCCAGAGGATTAGTATTTAGGAATCCAAACCCAATACGGTTTAGTTCCTTCAATAGAAATATATTTATTATCTTTCTTCAAATAAACATTTTGAATAAATTCAAGTGCGTACCTTTGTTTCTTCTGATGAGTCTCATGCTTGGGAATCCATATGCTCAAAAAATTTGTGTTAGCATGATGCATCCTAGTATGATTATTCCCTTTCTTGTCTTGAATAGAATCATAACCAAGTCCGGTTCTGCTAGATGATGCTTTACGACTGTTGATTAGACTATCTAATTTTTCTTTTCCTTTATTGAATTTTTTGACAATCTTCATCGTAGAATCGTATTTGTCTTTGGTAGACACGAGAAGATTATCCAAACCCTCAATTTTCTTTTTCATGGAATGCATATCTTTTTCTAGTGATTCGTTCTTTTCTTTTAGTGAAATGTTTTCCTTAAGAAGTTCTTCTTTATCTTTTGCATCCTTTTTAACTAATCTCAAGGTTTTTCTATGTTCTTTAATGAGCTTTTCATGCAGTGAGCAAAGCTCTTTATATGTACCCCTATAATCCATGTCTTCATCATCACTTGATAATGAATCATCTTCACTAAATGATGAATTATGAAATGAACTTACATGAGAAGATGTGGAAGCTAGGAAGCACATATGGGCTGACTCTCTTCTATCTTCTTTGTCGTCTGATGATGATTCATCGGAGGTGGAATCATCACTTTGATCGAAAGTTGCACATGCTTCCTTCCTTGGTCGTCGAAGCCTATTTCTTCTATCATTCTTTATCTCATTGTTATCACTGCTTTTGCCACGGTCTTTGGTGTCTTTGTTCTTCTTCAACGGACAATCTCTTTTTACGTGTCCTGGTTTGTTGCAATCAAAACAGATAATATTATTAGTGGAACGAAAATATCATTTACCATACTTACTTGACATGATGTCTTTGAAGTTCTTCGAGATGAAAGCAATATGATCTTCTTTGTCGGTGAAGTCGAAGTATTCTTCGTTGACATTGAATGCTAGGTTCTTTTTCTTTAGCTTCTACTGTATCTTCTTGTCTTCCTCGAGCTCAATCTCATATGCCATGAGATTTCCCATCAATTCTTCAATGGTGAGATCTCTTATGTTATGAGCTTCTCGAATGGCCGTCGTCTTTCCTTTCCATTCGGGTCTGAGGGATCTCAATATCTTCATTACTTGATCATATTCAGATAACTTCTTGCCTAGACCTGCAAGCTCATTTGTTATGTTAGTAAAACGAGTATTCACCTCGGTAATACTCTCTCCTTCTTCCATTTTAAATGATTCAAATTTTGAATGTAACACATTTATACGAGATTCTTTTATCTTTTCTATTCCTTCGTAACTTACCTGAAGAGTGTGCCAAATCTGGTGTGTGGTTTCACATTGAGAGACACGGTTAAACTCGTTACCTGTTACAACACAGAATAATGTGTTCATCGCTTTAGCGTTCAGGTTACCTTTCTTCTTTTCATCTGCAAACCACTTTCTGGTGTCTACTCCGGCTGCTTTGTATGGATCCATGGTGATGGTCCATGCGTCGATGTCTAGAGACTGTAGATGAGTCTTCATGCGTATCTTCCAGCATGCATAGTTTGTTCCATTGAACTAGGGTGGTCGCATTGTGTTCAGTCCTTCGGAATGGTGAGATGTTGATGCCATCGTCTTTTAGCCTTGCTCTGATGCCAAGTGTTGGATCCTATGGATGGCAAACAACACTAGAAGGGGGTTGAATATTGTATAAATTAAAAACTTTTTCTTCGATTATTAGAACACAACAAACTTCCCTTCCAAAGTTGCCTAAGGAACCGAGTAGAGTGATCTACACTTGGTCCTTAATCAACACGATGAATACGATATAATAATAATAATAATGAACAGAGAGATTACACAGCGGAATAAAAAAGCAATCTTTGAATTAACAATATTATTAACAATGAGTTACAATTGAGATATAATATAAACAATGAATAGCTCTACACAAAGTAAACAATAAAGACAAACACAGAAGATCACATAGAGAGAGAGACAAGCGATTTATCCTGGTTCCCCGCAACTTGGGTACGTCTAGTCCCCGACCAACACGGCTCGAGATTTAATCCACTATTGCCTTAGCAATACAATTACCTAACTTCACTCGTTAGGATTTGCAACGACCTAGTATCATCACCAGGATACCAACCACATAGTCTTGACTAGGATTTTCCACAACCCTTATCACCAAAGGACTCCAGATAAAAATCAAAATCCACCACAATAAATTAGTGGAGATTGGTTTACACCTAAATAATCCTATAGCCAAGATAATATTGCAATTATGCTTATGTGGCTAAAGAATTAAAATAGTTATTAGATCACACAAAGAATATAAATGAAATCAATGTGATCTGGAATTTTGAGTTTAAAAATCCTTTTAAAGAATATGAAAATCAAAGAGAAGATTTTGAAAACCAATTTGCAAAATAGCCAAAAATAATATGTCTTAAAAAGAATTTTAAATATAAACAACAAGATCAGAAATGAAAACCCATTTTTGGCTGGGAACGTTGAGAGCGATTAGAATGATTGAGATTTCAAGAGAGTTTTTGCTTAGCTTAAGAATAAAATAAATTGGTATTGAATTTGTTCTCATATGGTTTCTATTTATAGAGTTTCAAAGAGAATTTTGAATTTCAAAATGGTTTGACTTCACCCCCACAAATCAAGCAACGAATAAATGCAGGAGCAAATCTGGGAAGTCAAAACGCAGCTGGTAGTCAACTCCCAAGGGAGGTAGTCGACTCCCAGAGAGTTTTCAATGAAAACTCTGCTTACAGCAGGTAGTCGACTCCCTCCTTTGGTAGTCAACTCCCAAAGCAGATTTTCAGTGAAACCCGGCTGAAAAAATGAGTAATCAACTCCTGGGTGTTTGGAGATTGACTACAAGAATTTGAATCAATAGCAACGCTCTCAAGAAGTTTTAAAAAATGTTTAAAATTAAGTTGTTTTCAAAAAACAGTTTGTGTGTGTGTGAAAATTTTCTTGGCTTTAACATATTCCTAAAAAGAAAATAACTCACACACTAGACTTAACTGAAAACTTTGAAGCCGATAAGATCTTGATGTAGATGCATGCTTCTTGAATTTGGGCTCCTCTTAGCTTAAGATTGAGCACGTTCTATGAACTTCATCTTTGAGCTTCATTTGTGCTTGACGTGGAATGCGAGCTACTAAATTCATCTTCATCTTCTTAGTGTGGTTGAACTTCTTACTTTCGGAGTATGCTTTAAGTTTCACTTAGCTTAATGCACAACCTACACACTTGAATAATGTAATTAGTATATCAGCAATATTTGGTGTGCTCATCATCAAAACCATTTAGGGGTGGAATTAGATTTCCCATTAGAAGAGTGCATCCCCTTGATCACCACCATCTCGAGCAATCACTTTGATATGAAGAACTTCAAAGTGTACCGCGGACTCTACCTCCTCCAAAGATAAAGATTCATGTCCATATACAATGGACCTCACTAATGGATCGAAATCATCTGTCAGAGAACATAACAATATCATTACCAATTGTTCGTCCTCGATGTTCACCCACATACTCCGCAATTCAGACAAAATCTTCGTGAAAGCATCACTGTGATCCTTGACGTGGGCTCCCTCTCTCATCTTCAGTACATATAATTGTTGCATCAAATACAACCTGCTTGTCAGATTCTTCTTTACTTAGAGCACCTCCAGCTTCTTCCAAAGCTTCTCCACAGTAGCCTCCTTAGACACTGTTCTGAGCACTTTATCTAAAAGTGATAACTACAGTTCGCTCAATGCCTTGCGCTTTGTAACGACCAGTATTTTTCAACACATCAATTTACGCAATTACGCAATTTCAACATTTTAAAATAATTTCTTTATAATGGTTAGTCAGGAGGTTTATAACAAAAATGTTTTCAAAAATTTCTTATAAAAATATTTTGAAGCATTAAACTAATTATAGTGTATTTCAGTAAGTTCGGATTTCATCAAATACCTTTAAATAATCTTGATAAAATTTACTTTCAATTGTTACCATTTTGACTCAATGAATTAATTTTCTGTACAAACATTTCCAAAACATTTTCAAACTTCTACAGTAGCATCCTATGATCATTTAGGGCTCCCCACATTAATTTCGTAATTTTCTGATATCAAATCAACTTAGAATCCGCAAACCCGCTTTCTAAACGTTTTGGCCTAAAACTAGTATCTCCGTAGCTCAAACCTTGAAATGGACTTCGTATTCGCGATCCTCACGACGATACGATCCTGTTGATATGTTTTCGTAATTTTTCGGAAATGTTTACTACTAGGGACAAAATCGTAATGTCTGTTTAACTAATTACCAGTCTAACTATTATTATTACCCCACGAATTACCTTTTAACCTTAACCTCTACCTAACCCTCCAACAACTTAAATGTGTAAACACGTTTTCCTCCACCTACCCGGTTCATCCCCTTAGACAAATTGTCAAACTCCCCCAACCACCTACTACAATATTAATAATTTTAAACCTATTTAATCCTAACACCCCTTCCCTCGTCGTTCACAGCACATAACCCCCGGAACCCATGCAAATGCAGCCCAGCTTCTCGACCCCTTCCCTCTCGCACTCGTCCCTCTCCTTCCATCTTACTCTCGTTCTCAACAAACCCTCCCCCAGGCTTACCCTCGAAAACCCCACGGCAAACCCAACATCCCACTCTCTCACCCTTACCATCAAAGCACCGAGTCCCCCTCCCTTCACGTTTTCCCGTGTCCTCCTTCCGCCATCATCAACCCACGTGCCACCCTACGCCGCTAGCCTCCGACAAGGCACACTGTCCGAACAGACCCCCCAAGCTCGCCTGCCACCCATCGCCCTCCGAGGCCTTCCCCGAGCAAGTCACCGCCCTAGTGCTCTCCCAAAACCACGTCCCCGAGCGCCCTCCCCCGACAGTCAACGGCAAAGCCCCGCCTCCACCTTCGAGCGCTCGCCTCGCCTCTTCCCTTCAGCTCCTCCTTCGGCCATCTCCCTGGAGAGCGGTCACCGTCGCCACTTTCTCTCCGATGCCACCGAACGTGGAAACCCCGCCGTGCTCCGGCGGCTTCCCCACCGTCACCGAACTGCCAAGCACCCAGCTCTCCATTTCCTCCCCTCCTCCAACGAGCTGCTGCCTTCTCCCGACGTCATCCCGCCACCATGCACCCATGCCGCTCCCTCTCTCCCCGCTCCGCACCCCCAGTGCCTTCCACCGCCAGCTACCAGAGCCCCGCCGCTCAGCCAGATGACCCCGCCGTCGTCGCCTGGCGACTGCTCGCCGCCGCACCACCCCACCGACCGAAGGCGCCGCCCCCCCCCCCCCCCAACGCCCCGACGATCGCTGCTGCAACGTACATGGGAGAAGAGAGGTTAGAGAGAGGGGAAAAGGACGAACGTATAAAAGTATACGTATAGGTATATTCGTAATATACTTCGTATTTTTATATATAATATGAGAGATAAATAGATTAAAATTAATAGTAAATAATATAAGAGTCAGAAAATTACAAGACTAGCTCCAGAAAATCAGAAATGGTATTCTGGACCCAATGGCGATGGTCGCATCTCGATCAGACACTTATATTTGCACATAGAGTATGTCATGTGTTCTGTTATAGTGTATATATGGATGGGTTGGGTGACCTTTGATTATTAGATCTGCACATCCTTAAGTTGGCCCTTATTCAAGGAAGTCCGAGGACGGACTTGATTTCAAGGTGGGTAGAATGTAATGACCTATAGTGCCATGTACGCTAGGGCAGATTTTCAGTGTGATATATAGTGTATATATGCTTGTATATACGTGTGGTTTGTATCGTAGCCTATGTAGTGTGTATAGTACATGCCATATTTGGTTGACTATGTGGATCCTTATATAGAGGAGTATAATATGATATGTGTGCTTAATTGGGTGCATATGATTGCTTACATGAAGGTGTATATGGTTGCTTGTTTATGTAGTGGTGTCTATAGGAATGTGGTGTATATAGTAATATTGCGTATTATTATTAATTGTGTATTGTTATTGTTATTGTTATTCTTATTGTTGTTATAGTATTGGATGACCCTCTTGTATGTATGGCATTGTTGTTTCTAGTGAGGTGGGTGTGCATAGTAAATATGTAGTGTGTTTAGTAGTCATACTACATTACTATGTAATGATGGATGGCATGATTGATTATATATGTATATGGTAATGATGGATGGCATTGTTGTAATTAGTTGCTTGTGTGACTAGTATACTTGAGTGTATATCTTTGTGTGACCTATTAGTGTTAAATATATTGGTTGTATTTGTATTTGTATTACGTAATGTTAGCTGTATTAAGTGTTTGTATTGAATACCTTGTTAGTGTGTAATTGTATTAACATTTGTACTTGCTATATACGGATGGTATAATTGTGATTAGTTAGTTAAGTGTGTGGATGTGTGTGGAGTGATGGCTCCTTATTAATTAGAAGAGGATATGTATTAGGAAATGGTTAGTGTATGTGGCTTAGTGTGAAAAGGGTTAGGGTTAGTGGTATTTTTGTAATTAGTTGGGAGTGTGTGTAAGTAATGGCACACTTGTAATTAAGTGTAGGTGTGTGTGTATAGTAAGATGACATGTGTAGGAATGTCAAACATGTAAATATAGGTATGCTTAGGAGAAATATCTCTTCCATTAATTATTTCTCATTCTTCTACATTCTTCTAAATTCTTCGCATTCTTTCCTTTTCTTTTTCTTTTCATTTTCATTTTCTCTCTTCTCTTTCCTTATGTAACGACCCGCACTCGGGGGCCGTTACTTATTTGATATTTGCCCAGGTCCTGCAGTTAACCAGTGAAACCAAAATAGCCACGATGCAGAGATGTACAAAAATACCCAAATAGTGTCCATTATTACAATCCATCCTGTACAAATGTTCCAACAATGATACATGAAAGAAAGAAAGTACACAACTGAAAATAGCTCTGGAAGCTGCGGTCTCAGGATCGAATTCTGGCGCTATCAACTCAAGAGCATCTACCTCCATATGTACGTCGTCTGCGGTGTCACGGAGATGGAACCGTAGGTAAGTCACAACAATTCTAAATAAAGAAAAAGAGGTACTGTACAAATATGACAAAGGTAACTACGTACAAGCAGACCAAAGTGAACGTAAAGTACGGTGTCTGTACAAGTGTAGAAAGTGAAGTGTAGGTGTAACATGCTACTACTGTAGCTAAAAGTACGACAAGTAAAGTACGGTGACTGTGCTGGTAAGGAAAGTGAAGTGCATGTATTGTAAAGCTACACTAAAACTACGTGACTCAAGTAGGAGAGTACAATATGTGACCGTTCAGTTCATCTCTTGCCTGGGTGCTACCCAGACGAATACTGAAACCCAGGCAGCAGGACAAGTATTTTGCCGAAACTCAGGCAGCAGGACGGGATGCCAAAACTCAGGCAGCAGGACATGAAGATCGAACTCTAGTCACTCATGTACTCTCTCTAACTATGAGTTACCCCAATACCCTAGTGATGTGTCAAGTGCAAGTTCTTTACATGATGTTTCACAGGATGTTCCACATGATGTTCCATACGATATTTCACATGTTGCTAGTCAAACCAAGTCAACTGGTTGACTTTCTCATCGAAAACCAGAAAGTAGGATAAAGACAAGTCCAATACCAAAAGCTGCTACTTCTGTGCTTTGAGCACGTGGTAGTGCGGTTTAGCACACAATTTACCCAAGTTGGTAGTTGCGTGCTACAACCATCAAAGTTGAAAGTTGGCAAAGTAATCTTTAGTTGATTACTTTCACATTAGCTCTCTAGTTCGGTTCAAGTCAAATAGCCGTTCGAGGCTATAGGGATGGCAACGAGTTCATTCAAGCACAGAAGACTAGTTTTCTAAGTTTAGAATATGTCGTGACTTACTTTATCGAGCTCGTCGTGGCAAGACGAGGTTGGAGCTAGAAGAGCTGGTGCACGAGTATTGGTACCTGCAAACACAAGAAACAATCGATTAAAGCACACACTATTTTCTATTTGTTATACTTGATCATTTTGATTTTTAAAACTGGTTGAAACGTTGTCGAAAAGGGTTCTAAATTTTTTTATAGGCTATATATGAAGAAAATAATTTTACTGCAGGAGGAAATATTTTTCTAAAGCTTATAGTAATTTTTAGAATTTTTTAAAAGCTCAAAAACAATTTAAAAACTATGTTTCAATTAGTAATGTATTTATTCAATAATTTCTTCTGGGTGCAATCCTTATCGAAAAGTTGCAAATGAGCTGTCAAAATAACCGTCTTGTAGAGTACTATAACATATATTTTTCTCACATATTAGTGTATGTGAAAATATTAAGTTACTGATTTTTGAATGAAAATAACATATTTACCTTTTAGGCTAAAAAATTATTCTGAACAAACTAAGCATCCGATTGAGATAAAACTAACGCCATTGGGTCCAGAATATTATGTCTGATTTTCTGGAGTTAGTTCCATATTTTTGTGATCCATATATATTTAGTTATGCATTTAAACCCATTTAAACCATATTTAATAATTTATAAAAATACGTTTATACGCGAAATACGTATGTATACGTATTTAAACAAAATACGTTATATAAAAACTTACCCACGTTTTCGCTTCGTTGCATGGGGGTGTGTTCTCCGACGTTAGGCAGCGGCGAGAGCTTTAGCGACAGACGGCGGCGGGTCGGGGGCGGAAGCGGCAGCGCGACGGATCCTCGGGCTATCGGAGCGGTGGCGGAGTTCTGTGCGGAGCTTTGGAGCTCGCCGGCGATGTGCAGCTGGGGGTGCTTACGGGTCCGGTGGCTTCGTTGGAGGCGATGGATGCGGCGGAGACCCGAGCGGACGTCGGGGTCTGTGTGGTAGCGAGGAAACGGAGGCGGGCGTTGCATGTGGGCTTCGGCGTGGGTCGATGGTCGAGAGAAGGCGGTTGACGGCGGTTGGGGCCTTCAGATGGGTGGAGGGCGCACGACGACGTCCACCTCAGGCGAGAGCGAGGGACAGATCAGCGGGAAAGAGAGAGGGGGGAGAAACGTGGGGGAGCCTGGGTTTCGAAAAATGAAGAGGGAGAGAGAGAACTGTGCCGGGGTTTGAAAATGAAGGAGGAAGGGAGAATTACTGGTTGTGTTAAAATGTGAAAGAGGGTGGGGGGGTTTATTTATAGGGTTTTAGAAATAGGGTAGTTGGGGTTTCATGGTTAGCTGAGAGAGTGGGTGGGGAGAGTTGCTGAGAACGGGTAGGTTAGGGGGATGGGGTAGATACGGTTAAGGTTAAAAGTTAATTAGGGGTAATAATAATAGTTAGACCCCAAAAGTAATTAGTAAAATACATACAAGAAATTACGATTTTGCCCCTACTAGTAAACGTGTCCGAAAAATTACGAAAACATATCCACGGGAACGTTTCATCGCGAGGATCGTGAATACGAAAGCCGTTTTGGGGTTTGAGCTACGGAGATACTAGTTTTAGGCCAAAACGTTTAGAAAGCTGGTTCGCATGTTCTAGGTTGAAACGATATCAGAAAATTACGAAATTAATGTGAAAAGCCCAAAATGATCATAGGATGCTACTGCAGAAGTTTGAAAACGTTTTGAAGACGTTTGTATAAAAAATAAATTCATTGAGCTAAAACAGTAATATCTGAAAATGAATTTTTATCAGATCTTTTAGAGGTATTTGATGAAATCCGATCTTACTAAAATACTCCATAACTAGTCTGATACTTCAAAATATTTTTATAAGAATTTTTTGAAATCGGTTTTGTTATAAAACTTTTGACTACATTTATAAAGAAATTTTGAATTGTTAAAAATACATTAAGTACGTAAATTGAAGTATTGAAAAATACTGGTCGTTACACCTTATGGGAGGCCGAAATTTTCTACTAAAAAAGGAAAAAAAGAAAGAAGGAAGGAGGAGTGATGGAGGGAGAATTAAGAAGGAGCTTGTAAAGGAAAGATGGCTTTTTAAGGGGAGAATTAAAGGGAGGATTTCAATGGTTTAATGGGACAATTTAAAGGCATGAGATGGCCTCCTTATTTGGTAGGAATCCAACTCTTTTTAGTATGTTATATGCATGTCATTTTTGAATTAAAGATCTCATCTTTGTTGTAGAATTGCTTCTCCTTAATTAAAGTTAGCCACTTTATGATTTGTGATGTTAAATTTAGTTTTTGTTAAATTGTTGTGTGTTGTTTGTCAACATGCTATCTTTATTAGGAATTTAAGAGAAAGATGTTGCATTTGTGTTGTTATTCCACTTCATTTGTTAATTCAATGGGAAAGTTGTAATTTTTATGGTTCTAATTGCAAGTTGTTCTTTTTTTCATGCAAGTTATTATCTTTATCAAGTTCCTTAAGTAAATTTCTTAAAGCTAGCATTTTTACCTTAGACTCATGTTTCATTCAAAGGCTATTGTGCAAATGGCAATAAATGTCTCCCTAATTGGTAATAATTCTAACTAATGCTCTATGTTTTGGTTAGTATGTAATTTAGAATAGCATAAATCCTTCATGCAATTCCCATTAGTTTCTTAAGTACTGCATATTTGCGTAGAATGATCTTCATAAACATTGCATACTTGGAAAGAACTGCATAGACATTCATTTTATGTCTGTTACTTGCACATTTGTGTAAATTAGCTTTCAATGTATGTTTCGTTTCCAATGCAATCCCCATTCGGCACATATGTTAAGTTTTCAATGTAAAATTGCTTGAGCTTGTTACTAAATGAGGGTATTGCTAGTAGGTTGCAAAATGGGCATTTAATTGGTTGCATTTATATGATCGATATCTTAATGGTTAATGAAAGAATATGGGAACAATTCATGTTGCAAGTACTTTTTTTATGAAGTCGTGGGTAAGCTTAAGTTATGGAGGATAAGTCATGTGGTATGCTAGCCCTTGTTAATTTAAATGCATGTTATTCCTTGTAATCCATGTTCAAGTTTTGTATGGAAAATGGTTCATGTTGCGAGTTCTCCCGAATGATGTTGTGTTGTGTTATGCTATGTTTATGGAGAATGGTGGGTGTTGATGGAGAATGGCGTTGTGTGGTAATTGGCTAAGTGATGGGGCGATGATGCTTATTTCAATGATGCCAAGGGCATGTTGTGATGAAGAAGGGAGATGTGGTTGTGGTTGTCCTCTTATTCATGGAACTTTCGTGCCATTCATTATGTTGCATGTTCCCTCCTCTAATTTTATAGCATACTAGCTTATTCGTTCCTTTATGTCCTTTTAACATTGCATGCAATGTGTTAGTTTTGTTGTTTCTAATATGTCGCTCTTATGTCATTTTGAAATTGGTAAAAAGAATGCAATTCTAAATGTGGTATGCTATGTTGCCTCACTTAAATGCTAAGGAATGAATAAGTCCTCTTAAATGAGGGTGACACGGGGATTAGGGGACACTATGTAGTGGGAAAAACATGAGGGACTGGACAGTTATGGTGGTTGGTGGCCCTCCTGTCCTGCCCGAGTGACGAGGAGTGGCGAAAATGTGGAGAATTGGAGAAAATGTGAAGGGGAAATAAGGAGAAAACATGGCTCCTTTGTTAACAGCATTGCACACTGGGCCAAGAGCCCAGCTAGCTGGGGGAGTTTGCCTGTGTCACCCCAACTAGGGGTGAGGTCCAGTCCCAAGAGGGTCTACCCACTACTTAGGGTCCAAATCACTACTCGATAACTTCATTACTTTTGCAGCATTGGTAAATGTTGCCTACTTGTGTGTTCATTACTTGTAGCTCTTTTATGTCGTCTGCCCTCGTTATACGCATTGTCTGTTGTATCCGTTGTTCCTTTCTTTTATGGAATTGTTAAATTGTGTAACTGTATTCCTTTCCTTGCCTTTTTGTTTAAGTTATGTTACATTCGCATTGTGCTATATCATGTCACTTATTGTAGCTTTCATGTATAATTTTATGTTCAATCCGTTATGTTATCATAACATGTCTTATGGCAAACATATCATTGTTGAATAATGTATTCATGTAAAGTAGTTGCATTTTCATAATGGCATACTAGTGGGAGTTGGCATATCCTACTGGGTCACGCGTTGACGTGCCCCACCTTGACTTTTCAGGCAATCAGGTGTTGGAGTTAGAGGCAGATGGAGTTGGTGAAGAGCTGGGCTTGTGGAGTTGTAGGATGGGGAGGTGAGGGGTGAGGAGAGTGACTTGTACCTTTGGGGTGTTGCTTTGGGTAGAGTGAGATATTGTATATATATGGGTGTATAATGGGCATTGGTGATGTTGTAAAGATCTGAGCTTCTCTTTGGTTTAGTTGTTGGGTCTGAGTTTGTCTAGTGTTTCTCTGGTTCTCTAAGTGGTTTTGTGCTGTATTTGTTGAGTTGTTCTAAGGAACATTACATGTACTATCCCAGCAGTGCGCAGTGACCTGCCGAATTCTTTGTCTTCTTCCTTTTCTTCAATAGTAACACTCGCTGCTCTGGAAAAACCTGGGATGGATTCGTACTTTCCAGGTATCCTGAGGAGCGGGGCGTTACAATTTGGTGGCCCATGCAGGTCTCCTCACTGCGGCTGTATAAGGGTGGTGCATGTAGTGTTCCGAGGGTAGTTGAGTCTTAAGGTGGATATGTGTCAATCCTTATGATGGAGTTCTGACATTAGGAGCCAATGTGTAGAGTCCCTGTAAGTAGACATGGATAGTCGGTTGTATATCTATGTATGGTTATGTGTTTGCATAGATGTACAAGTATTTTATGTTTATTGTTATACATATCTGTGTTAGTATTTGGTTGAACTTAGAGGTGTCTGTGTAGTAAAACTATTGCATATGTTGAGATATATGTGGTGAATGCATGGTTTGTAGATCTATGTATGCTGCTTAAGTGTGAGTTTGCATACTATATATATGTATGTGTTAGGATGTACTTATTTAAGTATGGGTATGCTAGCAAGGTTATGTGTATGTAAGATGTTATACACATATGATAGGTGAATGTGCGTAGATTAGTATTTGTGTTAGTGTATGTATATGAGTATGCATGTGTTCTGTTATAGTGTATATATGGATGGGTTGGGTGACCTTTGATTATTAGATCTGCACATCCTTAAGTTGGCCCTTATTCAAGGAAGTCCGAGAACGGACTTGATTTTAAGGTGGGTAGAATGTAATGACCCATAGTGCCATGTACGCTAGGGCAGATATTTCAGTGTGCTATATAGTGTATATATGCTTGTATATACGTGTGGTTTGTATCGTAGCCTATGTAGTGTGTATAGTACATGCCATATTTGGTTGACTATGTGGATCCTTATATAGAGGAATATAATATGATATGGGTGCTTAATTGGGTGCATATGATTGATTACATGAAGGTGTATATGGTTGCTTGTTTATGTAGTGGTGTCTATAGGAATGTGGTGTATATAGTAATATTGCGTATTATTATTAATTGTGTATTGTTACTGTTATTATTATTCTTATTGTTGTTATATTATTGGATGACTCTCTTGTATGTATGGCATTGTAGTTTCTAGTGAGGTGGGTGTGCATAGTAAATATGTAGTGTGTTTAGTAGTCATACTACATTACTATGTAATGATGGAAGGCATGATTGATTATATATGTATATGGTAATGATGGATGGCATTGTTGTAATTAGTTGCTTGTGTGACTAGTATACTTGAGTGTATATCTTTGTGTGACCTATTAGTGTTAAATATATTGGTTGTATTTGTATTTGTATTACGTATTGTTAGCTGTATTAAGTGTTTGTATTGAATACCTTGTTAGTGTGTAATTGTATTAACATTTGTACTTGCTATATACAGATGGCATAATTGTGATTAGTTAGTTAAGTGTGTGGATGTGTGTGGAGTGATGGCTCCTTATTAATTAGAAGAGGGTATGTATTAGGAAATGGTTAGTGTATGCGGCTTAGTGTGAAAAGGGTTAGGGCTAGTGGCATTTTTGTAATTAGTTGGGAGTGTGTGTGTAAGTAATGGCACACTTGTAATTAAGTGTATGGGTGTGTGTATAGTAAGATGACATGTGTATGCATGTCAAACTTGTAAATATAGGGATGCTTTGGAGAAATATCTCTTCCATTAATTATTTCTCATTCTTCTACATTCTTCTAAATTCTTCGCATTCTTTCCTTTTCTTTTTCTTTTCTTTTTCCTTTTCTCTCTTCTCTTTCCTTATGGGAGGCCGAAATTTTCTCCTACAAAAAAAGGAAAAAAAAGAAAGAAGGAAGGAAGAGTGATGGAGGGAGAATTAAGAAGGAGCTTGTAAAGGATGTTGAGTATTGGTGTTTTATACCAATCTTATTTTGATGATGATCACAACATTATATTGTTGCTAATGAATCTCATGTTTTAGTCTCTCAGTTTATTTCAAGGATATCTTTCTTGGAGACTAATCACTTGGTGTAAGGACGGACATCATGTGAAGAAGGGCCATAGTTTGGACTCAAGGAGGGCCAAAGCTTGGAGATGGTGGAGAGCACTCAAGGCATCAAGATTGAAGACTTAGAATCTTTGAGAAGCATTGTAATCCATGTAATTTACATTATTGCTTTCTCTCTCTTTTGAGTCTAGGTTATTGTAATGCCTTGTTAGATGGTTTACTTATCATGCGTATGCATTTAACCATCTTAGTGAACCTTATAGAATCCAACCCAATAGGTTCACTCTGTCCAAAGACTCATTTGGAGTCTCTGGCTTTCCTTCAGTCGCCTGATGAGGGAAACACAGCCGACTGGGTGATTTCCAGTCGCATGTAGATCCTTCTATAGTCGCCTGATTTGCACAGCTCAAGTCAACATCTCATTTGACTCAAATGTGAGCTTTACGCACAGTCGCCTGACGATCAGTTTACAGTCGCCTGTATATTTACAGTCGCCTGGGAATTGGCCAACAGTCGCCTGTCTAGCGTAAGTGCAATCACTGCATCTCTTTATCTTCTCTTCATTTTATACTGCATACGACTGATGAAGAATGTACAGTCGCCTGACTATTTGACAGTCGACTGCAATATTAACATCAGTCGCCTGTGCGAAGAATTGGAGAAAGAGTGCAGCTCTCTGTTTCGTTCCATCCCCTGCAGTAGTCGTCTGTTGAAGGTTTAACAGACGCCTGTCCTGTTTGTCAGTCAACTGTATTGACTTCTTCAGTCGACTGTCCTGGCTCAGATTATTGCCGTTGGATATTTTCTAGCCGTTGATCAGTCGACTGTCTTTTGATCAACAGTCGACTGTTCCTGTCGTTTTCACCCAGTTTCTAACCGTTGCAGATTTGTTCATTTGGCTGTTTCTTTGGGTTTTTGGGCTTGATATAGGATTCATATATGTATGAGTGTGTTGTCATCACTTGAGAACTCTTGACAACACTTGATAACTCTTGACTCTATAGAAAATCTCAAGAGATCAATAAGCAACTCTCAAGCTCCCTCATTTCCCTCAATTGAGCATTCATCTTTCTTCATGCATTGAAGTCTAACTCAAGGGAAATCATCCAAGTGCTTTCAAGCATATTCCAACACTTGGAGATCCTCTTCCATGCCTGGCATTCATTCATGAGTAAGCATCTCAAGGCATAGGTAAGAGTATTTACTTTACTTGGTGTAATTTGTCTTCCTATTTCTTTTTGTGAGATTAGGATACTCTCTTTATGGGAGTTTCTCTCTTTGTGGGACTAGGGAATTCTCTTTGTGAGAATTAACTCTCTTTGTGGGAGTTCTAGTATCCTAGTGTAGGGCTAGCCATAATTCTCTGAGTGGGAGTTAGTGATTCTCTGTGTGTGAGTCTTGATCCTTGTGTAGGATTGGTTGGGTCCTTGTGTAGGGCATAAATCCTCTGTGTGGGGTATCTCCTTGTGAGATTTGTATTCACTTCTCTGTGTGGGAATATAGTGAATATTGGTGTGGCTGGATGTACCCAAGTTTGGGGAACCAGAGTAAAACTTTGTGTTTGCGTTTGGATTGATTGTGCCTTTTAATTCCTCTTACATTTATAATTCTGCATTTGCAAGTTAAATTTTAAATTGGACAATTTTATTGCCATTACACTGTTCACCCCCCTTTAGTGTGTGTTGTTAGTATTACAAGGGTTAGACGATCCCTACAAAGGAAAGATGGCTTTTAAGGGGAGAATTAAAGGGAGGATTTCAATGGTTTAATAGGACAAATTAAAGGCATGAGGTGGCCTCCTTATTTGGTAGGAATCCAACTCTCTTTAGTATGTTATTTGAATGGCATTTTTGAATTAAAGATCTCCTCTTTGTTGTAGAATTGCTTCTCCTTAATTAAAGTTAGCCACTTTATGATTTGTGATGTTAAATTTAGTTTTTGTTAAATTGTTGTGTGTTGTTTGTTAACATGCTATCTTTATTAGGAATTTATGAGAAAGATGTTACATTTGTGTTGTTATTCCACTTCATTTGTTAATTCAATGGGAAAGTTGTAATTTTTATGGTTCTAATTGCAAGTTGTTCTTTTTTTCATGCAAGTTATTATCTTTATCAAGTTCCTTAAGTAAATTTCTTAAAGCTAGCATTTTTACCTTAGACTCATGTTTCATTCAAAGGCTATTGTGCAAATGGCAATAAATGTCTCCCTAATTGGTAATAATTCTAACTAATGCTCTATGTTTTGGTTAGTATGTAATTTAGGATAGCATAAATCCTTCATGCAATTCCCATTAGTTTCTTAAGTACTGCATATTTGCGTAGAATGATCTTCATAAACATTGCATACTTGGAAAGAAATGCATAGACCTTCATTTTATGTAGAATTAGCTTGTTACTTGTACATTTGTGTAAATTAGCTTTCAATGTATGTTTCGTTTCCAATGCAATCCCCATTCGGCACATTTGTTACGTTTTCAATGTAGAATTGCTTAAGCTTGTTACTAAATGAGGGTATTGCTAGTAGGTTGCAAAATGGGCAGTTAATTGGTTGCATTTATATGATTGATATCTTAATGGTTAATGAAAGAATATGGGAACAATTCATGTTGCAAGTACTTTTTTTATGAAGTCGTGGGAAAGCTTAAGTTATGGAGGATAATTCATGTGGTATGCTAGCCCTTGTTAATTTAAATGCATGTTATTCCTTGTAATCCATGTTCAAGTTTTGTATGGAAAATGGTTCATGTTGCGAGTTCTCCCGAATGATGTTGTGTTGTATTATTATGCTATGTTTATGGAGAATGGTGGTTGTTGATGGAGAATGGCGTTGTGTGGTAATTGGCTAAGTGATGGGGCGATGATGCTTATTTCAATGATGCCAAGGGCAAGTTGTGATGAAGAAGGGAGATGTGGTTGTGGTTGTCCTCTTATTCATGGAACTTTCGTGTCATTCATTATGTTGCATGTTCACTCCTCTAATTTTAGAGCATACTAGCTTATTCGTTCCTTTATGTCCTTTTAACATTGCATGCAATGTGTTAGTTTTGTTGTTTCTAATATGTCACTCTTATGTCATTTTGAAATTGGTAATGCAATTCTAAATGTGGTATACTATGTTGCCTCACTTTAATGCTAAGGAATGAATAAGTCCTCTTAAATGAGAGTGACACGGGGATTGGAGAACACTACGTAATAGGAAAAACATGAAGGGCTGGACAGCTATGGTGGTTGTTGGCCCTCCTGTACTGCTCGAGTGGCGAAAATGTAGAGAATTGGAGAAAATGTGAAGGGGAAATAAGGAGAACACAGGGCTCCTTTGTTAACAGCATTGCGCACTAGGCCGAGTGCCCAGCTAGCTGGAGGAGTTTGCCTGTGTCACCCCAACAGGGGGTGAGGTCCCAAGAGGGTCTACCCACTACTTAGGGTCCAAATCACTACTCGATAACTTCATTACTTCTACAACGTTGGTAAATGTTGTCTACTTTTGTGTTCTTTACTTATAGCTCTTTTATGTCGTGTGCCCTTGTTATACACATTGTATGTTGTATCTGTTGTTCCTTTCTTTTATGGGATTGTTAAATTGTGTAAATGTATTCCTTTCATTGCCTTTATGTTTAAGTTATGTTACATTCGTATTGTGCTATATCATGCCACTTATAGTAGCTTTCATATATACTTTTATGTTCAATCAGTTATGTTATCATAACATGTCTTATGGCAAACATATCATTGTTGAATAATGTATTCATGTAAAGTAGTTGCATTTTCATAATGGCATACTAGAGGGAGTTGGCATATCCTACTGGGTCACGCGTTGACGTGCCCCACCTTGACTTTTTAGGCAATCAGGTGTTGGAGTTAGAGGCAGATGGAGTTGGTGAAGAGCTGTGCTTGTGGAGTTGTAGGATGGGATGGTGAAGGGTGAGGAGAGTGACTTGTACCTTTGGGGTGTTGCTTTGGGTAGAGTGAGATATTGTATATATATGGCTGTATGATGTGAATTGGTGATGTTGTAAAGATCTGAGCTTCTCTTTGGTTTAGTTGTTGTCTCTGAGTTTGTTTAGTGTTTCTCTGGTTCTCTAAGTGGCTTTGTGCTGTATTTTTGAGTTGTTCTAGGGAACATTACAGGTACTATCCCAGCAGTGCGCAGTGACCTGCCGAATTCTTTATCTTCTTCCTTTTCTTCAATAGTAACACTCGCTGCTCTGGGAGAACCTGGGACGGATTCGTACTTTTCGGGTATCCTGAGGAGCGGGGCGTTACAATTTGGGGGCCCATGCAGGTCTCCTCACTGCGGCTGTATAAGGGTGGTGCATGTAGTGTTCCTAGGGTAGTTGAGTCTTACGGTGGATATGTGTCAATCCTTATGATGGAGTTCTGACATTGGGAGCCAATGTGTAGAGTCCCTGTAGGTAGACATAGATAGTCGGTTGTATATCTATGTATGGTTATGTGTTTGCATAGATGTATAAGTATTTTATGTTTATTGCTATACATATCAGTGTTAGTATTTGGTTGAACTTCGTGGTGTCTGTGTAGTAAAACTATTGCATATGTTGAGATATATGTGGTGAATGCATGGTTTGTAGATCTATGTATGCTGCTTAAGTGTGAGTTTGCATACTATACATATGTATGTGTTAGGATGTACTTATTTAAGTCTGGGTATGCTAGCAAGGTTATGTGTATGTAAGATGTTATACACATATGATAGGTGTATGTGCGTAGATTAGTATTTGTGTAAGTGTATGTATATGAGAATGTCATGTGTTTTGTTATAGTGTATATATGGATGGGTTGGGTGACCTTTGATTATTAGATCTGCACATCCTTAAGTTGGCCCTTATTCAAGGAAGTCCGAGGACAGACTTGATTTTAAGGTGGGTAGAATGTAATGACCCATAGTGCCATGTACGCTAGGGCAGATTTTCAGTGTGCTATATAGTGTATCTATGCTTGTATATACGTGTGGTTTGTATCGTAGCCTATGTAGTGTGTATAGTACATGCCCTATTTTGTTGACTATGTGGATCCTTATATAGAGAAATATAATATGATATGGGTGCTTAATTGGGTGCATATGATTGCTTACATGAAGTTGTATATGGTTGCTTGGTTATGTAGTGTTGTCTATAGTAATGTGGTGTATATAGTAATATTGCGTATTATTATTAATTGTGTATTGTTACTGTTATTGTTATTCTTATTGTTGTTATAGTATTGGATGACCCTCTTGTATGTATGGCATTGTTGTTTTTAGTGAGGTGGGTGTGCATGGTAAATATGTAGTGTGTTTAGTAGTCATACTACATTACTATGTAATGATGGATGGCATGATTGATTATATATGTATATGGTAATGATGGATGGCATTGTTGTAATTAGTTGCTTGTGTGACTAGTATACGTGAGTGTATATCTTTGTGTGACCTATTAGTGTTAAATATATTGGTTGTATTTTTATGTGTATTACGTAATGTTAGCTGTATTAAGTATTTGTATTGAATACCATGTTAGTGTGTAATTGTATTAACATTTGTACTTGCTATATACGGATGGCATAATTGTGATTACTTAGTTAAGTGTGTGGATGTGTGTGGAGTGACGGCTCCTTATTAATTAGAAGATGGTATGTATTAGGAAATGGTTAGTGTATGTGGCTTAGTGAAAAGGGTTAGTGTTAGTGGCATTTTTGTAATTAGTTGGGAGTGTGTGTGTAAGTAATGGCACACTTGTAAAGTGTTGGGGGTGTGTGTATAGTAAGATGACATATGTAGGAATGTCAAACTTGTAAATATAGGGATGCTTAGGAGAAATATCTCTTACATTAATTATTTCTCATTCTTCTACATTCTTCTAAATTCTTCCCATTGTTTCCTTTTCTTTTTCTTTTCTTTTTCCTTTTCTCTTTTCTCTTTCCTTGCGGGAGGCCGAAATTTTCTCCTACAAAAAAACGGAAAAACAAAGAAAGAAGGAAGGAGGAGTGATGGAGGGAGAATTAAGAAGGAGCTTGTAAAGGAAAGATGGCTTTTATGTGGAGAATTAAAGGGAGGATTTCAATGGTTTAATGGGACAATTTAAAGGCATGAGATGGCCTCCTTATTTGGTAGGAATCCAACTCTCTTTTGTATGTTATTTGCATGGCATTTTTGAATTAAAGATCTCCTCTTTGTTGTAGAGTTGCTTCTCCTTAATTAAAGTTAGCCTCTTTATGATTTGTGATGTTAAATTTAGTTTTTGTTAAATTGTTGTGTGTTGTTTGTCAACATGCTATCTTTATTAGGTATTTATGAGAATGATGTTCCATTTGTGTTGTTATTCCACTTCATTTGTTAATTCAATGGGAAAGTTGTAATTTTTATGGTTCTAATTGCAAGTTGTTCTTTTTTTCATGCAAGTTATTATCTTTATCAAGTTCCTTAAGTAAATTTCTTAAAGCTAGCATTTTTACCTTAGACTCGGGTTTCATTCAAAGGCTATTGTGAAAATGGCAATAAATGTCTCCCTAATTGGTAATAATTCTTACTAATGCTCTATGTTTTGGTTAGTATGTTATTTAGAATAGCATAAATCCTTCATGCAATTTCCATTAGTTTCTTAAGTACTGCATATTTGCGTAGAATGATCTTCATAAACATTGCATACTTGGAAAGAACTGCATAGACCTTCATTTTATGTAGAATTAGCTTGTTACTTGCACATTTGTGTAAATTAGCTTTCAATGTATGTTTCGTTTCCAATGCAATCCCCATTCGGCACATATGTTACGTTTTCAATGTAGAATTGCTTAAGCTTGTTACTAAATGAGGGTATTGCTAGTAGGTTGCAAAATGGACATTTAATTGGTTGCATTTATGTGATTAATATCTTAATGGTTAATGAAAGAATATGGGAACAATTCATGTTGCAAGTACTTTTTTTATGAAGTCGTGGGTAAGCTTAAGTTATGGATGATAATTCATGTGGTAAATTAGCCCGTGTTAATTTAAATGCATGTTATTCCTTGTAATCCATGTTCAAGTTTTGTATGGAAAATGGTTCATGTTGCGAGTTCTCCCGAATGATGTTGTGTTGTGTTATGCTATGTTTATGGAGAATGGTGGGTGTTGATGGAGAATGGCGTTGTGTGGTAATTGGCTAAGTGATGGGGCGATGATGCTTATTTCAATGATGCCAAGGGCATGTTGTGATGAAGAAGGGAGATGTGATTGTGGTTGTCCTCTTATTCATGAAACTTTCGTGTCATTCATTATGGTGCATGTTTCCTCCTCTAATTTTAGAGCATACTAGCTTATTCGTTCCTTTATGTCCTTTTAACATTGCATGCAATGTGTTAGTTTTGTTGTTTCTAATATGTCGCTCTTATGTCATTTTGAAATTGGTAAAAAGAATGCAATTCTAAATGCGGTATGCTATGTTGGCTCACTTAAATGCTAAGGAATGAATAAGTCCTCTTAAATGAGAGTGACACGGGGATTGGGGGATACTATGTAGTGGGAAAAATATGAGGGGCTGGACAGTTATGGTGGTTGGTGGTCCTCCTGTCCTGCCCGAGTGGCGAGGAGTGGCGAAAATGTGGAGAATTGGAGAAAATGTGAACGGGAAATAAGGAGAAAACATGGCTTCTTTGTTAACAGCATTGCACACTGGGCTGAGTACCCAGCTAGCTGGGAGAGTTTGCCTGTGTCACCCCAACTGGGGGTGAGGTCCAGTCCCAAGAGGGGATACCCACTACTTAGCGTCCAAATCACTACTCGATAACTTCATTATTTCTGTAGAATTGGTAAATGTTGTCTACTTGTGTGTTCTTTGTTTGTAGCTCTTTTATGTTGTATGCCCTCGTTATACACATTGTCTGTTGTATCCGTTGTTCCTTTCTTTTATGGGATTGTTAAATCGTGTAAATGTATTCCTTTTCTTGTCTTTACGTTTAAGTTATGTTACATTCGCATTGTGCTATATCATGTCACTTATTATAGCTTTCATGTATACTTTTATGTTCAATCTGTTATGTTATCATATCATGTCTTATGGCAAATATATCATTGTTGAATAATGTATTCATGTAAAGTAGTTGCATTTTCATAATGGCATACTAGTGGGAGTTGGCATATCCTACTGGGTAACACATTGACATGCCACACCGTTGACTTTTCAGGCAATCAGGTGTTGGAGTTAGAGGCAGATGGAGTTGGTGAAGAGCTGGGCTTGTGGAGTTGTAGGATGGGGTGGTGAGGAGTAAGGAGAGTGACTTGTACCTTTGGGGTGTTGCTTTGGGTAGGGTGAGATATTGTATATATATGGGTGTATAATGGGCATTGGTGATGTTGTAAAGATCTGAGCTTCTCTTTGGTTTAGTTGTTGTCTCTGAGTTTGTTTAGTGTTTCTCTGGTTCTCTAAGTGGTTTTGTGCTGTATTTGTTGAGTTGTTCTAGGGAACATTACAGGTACTATCCCAGCAGTGCGCAGTGACCTGCCGAATTCTTTGTCTTCTTCCTTTTCTTCAATAGTAACACTCGCTGCTCTGGGAGAACCTGGGACTGATTCGTACTTTCCGGGTAACCTGAGGAGCGGGGCATTACAAGTCACGACGAATTCTAAAATTAGAAAATTAGTTAGTGTTCTCGTATGAACTAGTAGAACACCACTTATAGCCTCCGAACGGCTATTGACTTGTACCGAACTAGAGACCTAACCTAATAGGAAAGTAATCAACTAAATATTACTTTGCCAACTTTCAACTTTGGTGGTTGTAGAATGCAACTACCAACTTGGGTAAATTGTATGCTAAACCACACTACCACGTGCTCAAAGCATGGAAGTAACATCTTTTGTGTTGGACTTGTCTTTATCCTCTTTGCTACTTTCTGGTTTTCAATAAGAAAGTCAACCAGTTGTCTTGGTTCGACTAGCAACATGTGGAATATCCTGTGGAACATCCTGTAACGAATTGTCTTGGTTCGACTAGCAACATGTGGAATATCCTGTGGAACATCCTGTAACGAACTTGCACTTGAAACATCACTCGGGTATTGGGGTAACTCATAGTTTGAGAGAGTACGGGAGTGACTGGAGTTCCATCTTCCTGTCCTGTCGCATGAGTTTCGGCATCCTGTCCTGCTGCCTGAGTTTTGGCAAAATACATGTACTGCTGCCTGGGTTTCGGCATTCGTCTGGGTAAGCACACCTGGGCAAGAGATGAACTCGATGGTTACATATCGTACTCTCCGACTTGAGTCACGTAGTGTAGTTGCTTTTGCACAGTCACTTTTACCTTACGCACCATAGTCACATTTACTTTACACGTCTCATGCACGTTATTTACTACACTTGTGCAGTCACATTACTTTACTTGTCGTACTTTTAACTACAACAGTAGCATGTTTCACTTGCTTAGCATGCTTTACACTTGCACTATCACAGTACAGTTGTTCTCTCCTTTTAGTTCTGTTTACTTTTACTACTCAGCTGTGTACAGTTGTTGCCCAGTACTTTACTTTTCACTCTGGTCTGCTTGTACGTAGTTACTTTTGTCATACTTGTACAATACTTCTTTTTTATATTTAGAATTGTTGTGACTTACCTACGATTCCATCTATGTGGTACCGCAGACGACGTACATATGGAGGTAGATGCTCTTGAGTTGATAACGCCAGAGTTCGACCCTGAGACCGCAACTTTCAGTTTTATTTTCGCTATGTACTTCCTTTCTTTCATATATCATTGTTGGAACATTTGGACAGTATGGATTGTAATAATTGGATACTATTTGGGTATTTTTGTACATCTCTGCATGTGACTATTTTGATTTCACTGGTTAACTACAGGACCTGCGCAAATATCAAATAAGTAACGGGCCCCCTGAGAGCAAGTCGTTACAAGTTTGGTGGCCCACGCAAGTCCGCACTAACTACCTCGTGAACAATATAGCAAGATCAGGATGTACAATATAAAATACTCAAATTAACCTAGAGTACAGGATGTCTCGAGTGTTCACCTGTATTGGATATACGGGTGAAGCGTCCTTATTACCATCTTCATTAGGCCTTCCTTAATTCTCATCATCTTCTTTGAACTCTTAACCCGTACTTAGGAATTTGTGTTCCATTCTTGGTTATACCCTCCTTAGTAACATCTTTTGCTAGCAGTGATAGTGATTTTTCATAGGTTGAACTATCTACCCACTTCATCGCCTTTCCTTCAGTTGATGATGGAACGCATATAAATGATAAGCTTCCTTCAATAGACCATGATCCAGTCAATATGCTTAGCTAAGTTTGTTGGATCACCCTAGCTAGACTGGGGGTAAGTGATCCTGGCTTAGTCACTTCCCTGGCTGTGTCCGCTGGACAGCAAGGACGTGAATCATGATTATGTAACGTCATCGATCTTCATCACTATCACACTTTCTTTGGCTAATGATGACCTTCTGATCATTCTACTAATTCTTATAATTCTTCATAATCGCGTTTAGTTCGCCTGAACTCTAGCTACATCTATTTTAAGGATGGTAGCATTCGATTTTGGATCACCTGAAGTTCGAGTTCGACAACGGAAGCAAATCGAAGAACGCTCAGAAGTATTTGAGGATGATACTAGAGAGTTTGAGACGAGCCAAACACGAAGTGCAAGTGTAAGCAGTTACGTCTTCTTGAGATCGTATTTCTATTCTAACCCCTACTTTCATCTTGTGCCCGATTCTCCATGAGTTAAACCTCTTTTTCACCTACCGTCTTACCCCTCTTTATTTCTTTTTGTCCTCATTCTCACCTCGAGCCCCGGTCCCGCCTAACCTAATCTACCCTACCGACGCCTTTCGGTGCCCCACTTTTTTAAAACCCCCTCTCTTCCTCACCAAGCCACCCTGTGGTTTCCTATACGCCTCGACGACACCCACTCCTCCTCCCGGCCTCTTCCCCAAGCGAGCTCGACCCACCTCACCTCAAGCTCCTTCGGTCTCACCCGAAGCTCCACCACTTCACCCCATTCTGGTGACACTCGCCACACCGAGCAGTCGCGGCCGCCATGGATCGACAACCGCCGATGGCCCACCGACGATTTTGGGGATTGTTGGGCTTAGCGACAACCCTCGCCGCCACCCTCGCTGTTGCTGTGTGGTTGAGATCTTGGGAAGTCGCTATTCTTGATGTTCTTTCGAGCTCTTTGTCCTGGGTCTTACCCCTCAAGGTGCCCCGCTTCGCTTCCTTCTTGGGTCCACTCCTTCATGTTTGTTGGACCGTGAGTTATTGGTCGTTGAATTGTTTAGGGTTGATGGTGATAACCGTAGATGTCGACCAATGGTGTTGGCAAGGAGTATCATTGGGGATGAGTATTGGCTTGCTTTTGGCCTTAGGTGTAAGTTGGATGTCAGTCTTGTGCTCGGATTTGGGAGACAGCTAAGATGTTGGCTTCTTGTTGGATGTTATGGAGATTGCTGGAAGAAGTGGTAGCGATGATCTTGACCCTTGAAAATTGGCCTTATATTTGCCTTTTAGTGTCGATCTGGATATTGGCTTGTAATTTGGTATCATGATAGATGATATCTTTTGTGTTCGGCTGGTTAAGGTGTAACAGCGCGGATGCATATGGGTTAGTCATCACGTTTTTGTATGTTATGTCGATGATTTAATTGGTTAAGACCCAGTAGTCATCATTGACATGAGTTGAAAATTTTAAACGTTATGTTCTTCTTTTGGTGTAGTTTAAATAGCTTGCTACTGACTTATCACCTCACATTCCAAGTTCGAACAGATGTTGTCATCATAATAACTATCATTTTCATGTAATGCCATTATCTTATATTTTGGATACTTGATAAATCGGAAGTAACTATGGTGATGATACTAGGTTTCGAAACTAGTTACAAAAGCTATGGTGATGTCAATAGTATGTATTCATAAACATCATCTCTTGTTTTCTAGATGCTTTGATATCCATAATAATTTTTCTATCATTTATTTGCTTGAGCTTCTTTATAAAACCAATTATTTGTTTTAATAAGTTTGAGAAATTCCAAGGACCGAATTATTTTAAGGAGGGTAGGATGTAACGACAAGTATTTTTCAACACATCAATTTACGCAATTACGTAATTTCAACATTTAAAAAAAATTCTTTATAATGGTTAGTCATGAGTTTTATAAAAAATGTTTTCAAAAATTTATTATAAAAAATATTTTGAAGCATTAAACTAATTATAGTGTATTTCAGTAAGTTCAGATTTCATCAAATACCTTTAAATAATCTTGATAAAATTCACTTTCAATTATTACCATTTTGACTCAATGAATTAATTTTCTCTACAAACATTTCCAAAACATTTTCAAACTTCTACAGTAGCATCCTATGATCATTTAGGTCTCTCCACATTAATTTCGTAATTTTTTGATATCAAATCAACTTAGAACCCGCAAACCCGCTTTCTAAACGTTTTGGCCTAAAACTAGTATCTCCGTAGCTCAAACCCTAAAACGGACTCCGTATTCGTGATCCTCGCGACGATACGATCCCGTGGATATGTTTTCGTAATTTTTCGGACATGTTTACTACTAGGGACAAAATCGTAATATCTGTTTAACTAATTACCGGTCTAACTATTATTATTACCCCCCTAATTACCTTTTAACCTTAACCTCTACCTAACCCTCCAACAACTTAAATGTGTAAACACTTTTTCCTCCCCCCTACCCGGTTCATCCCCTTAGACAAATTGTCAAACTGCCCCAACCACCTACTACAATATTAATAATTTTAAACCTATTTAATCCTAACACCCCTTCCCTCGTCGTTCACAGCAAATAACCCCCGGAACCCATGCAAATGCAACCCAGCTTCTCAAACCCTTCCCTCTCGCACTTGTCCCTCTCCTTTAGGAATAAATCCACAAGTGTATGCTGTCACAGCATCCATAGCAGCAAAAACCCAAAATTTTCTTTTGCCAATCGCAGGATTTTCACAAACATACCCAAGGAACCTGATACATTAGTTTTATTTGTAAGTGAGTCAAGCTCATCTTACTTTATTACTTCCTGGTTTCAGCGAAATGAACCTCTAAGCTATAGTATGTTGCTAATAGCATACAATTTTATTTATTTATATATGTGTTTATTCAATACGCATTATGCCCACATGTTCGATATCCTTTTGATATCAGGACTTCTGGTCCAAACACTTTCACATTTCATAAGTAAGTCCAGCTCAGCTTATTATTGCCTCGTCCCACATTTTTGGTCAATCTCTACGTTTGCTTCAGGCAATGGAGTGTGGAACGATGTTTATAAATATGACATTTAGTGGCAAAATAAAACGCGAAGAAGTTGTCGACAAGTGTGTTTTTATCCAAACACCTCCCCATGTACGTACATTATACATTAATATTTCAATTTATTCCAGTTTAACCTCTTCCAGAGGTTCTGGAAACGGAGAGGATATGTAGATGCGCTCAATTTTCTGTGGTGGTATTGTATAAAGGTCTCTAGGAGTATTCCTCTCTTTGGAGACTCGTGGTATGTCATCTCATTCACTGAGGACATCCACTTCTGCTACTGGTAGATTGCATCCAATATTTTTGTTATGTCAATCATAGCTGGACTTTTAGCAGCATGGATGTGTGATTTTGACAACATTCGGTTTGTAAGTAAGTTTATCCGAAAACTGTTTAACAGTTTCATTACTGTGGATCTTCAGGATCTCAACATTGTTCATGATATAATGGTCAATTGAGCTTCAAGCTCAGATGGTGATATACATGTTGAACATAATACTATGAATTTAAAGAGTTCTAAATGTGAAGGATCTTTAGGATCTAATCTTCACTATCGATTCTCTATATGAGACTCATCAAGCCACAATATTTGAGATGTGCTCTAAATGCTTTCCCCATTTTGTGTGCTCAGTATCTATTTATCTGGGGTAATTAAGCTCGATAAATAGATCTAAGACGTCATTATGATGGTTATAGTTGGTGATATGGGGATGTGGACACATTATGGCACAATCTTTAAGATGTGCTCTAAATGCTTCCACCGTTAAGAGTTCTTGGAAACTGTATATATGGGGTGATCAGGCCCATGTAAATAAGTTCTAAGGAGGCGTTTTGATGGTTTGTGTTGTAATTGCATGTCCACATGCTGTCACCAGCAACTGGATTTTTTTACGGATGAGTAATCCGTTTAAATCATTTTAACTATTTATTCATATAACCCAGTTTGGGTGTGAACACTGACTCTAGGGTGTTCAACTTTATTCCAGTTGCAAATTATGGTTGATTTCCCTGTATTATTTCAATGTTTCTGCCATTTAGTAATGAGTCATATATGTTGTGAAAAAGCTGGACTACGGTTGGATAATAAGTTTGATTATGACCATTTTTAGAGAATACACAGATGTGTATACTGAGGTACACCATCAGCTTTATGTGGGGAGTGGATAAGTCCACTGTAATCCCTCAAGTACTCTCAATAGACTCGAGATCTTATTATTTTAATGATGATAGTAAATATATCATCTTAAATTCTATTAGAGGAAGTTTTGAGAGTCAATTTCCACGTGTAGTGGAGATGATCTCGTAATTAATTTTCCCGTTAAATGAGATAATGAAAACGCACCCTTCTGAAGAAAATTCATGTTCTTCAGAATTATAGGATTGGTTAATGATGTCTTGCATCATCAACCCAGGGTGGTATAATGTATCGTTTCTAAAGTTTAAAACTTGGACGATTCTGCACACTTCAGGGAATTCCATTTAATTCATCTTTTCGAATTTAACTATGAATTTTGAAAATCCATTTGAACGCTCAAGTATGGTCTTCAAGGCCATTATATTCTTGAGTCATTTATTAGGATTTTGTTTTGACGAATATCTATCGAAACTTTGTATGTTTCTTTTTCAGATAGTATTGGGCATCCTCATATAGGGTATTTAGGCTGGCAAAGCCCGAATCTCAAGTCAGACGTCCCAAAATAGTTTTCTACTAAACTATTCTTAGGGTAAAATGCTATTAATATCATACGTCTTGAGGTGTCAATCTATAATTGTTTGACATATGCTAAAAATAAAGCATAAAATTTTGCAGTCGAATGAAATGCATATAAACAAAAAGAATTTATAGAAAGTATACATATATTAATAAGTTTAGAAACATACTCCTATTAATTATGTTATGGTAACTAATTATAGTTTTTCAAAGTACATGTGTTCTCGGGGAATAGCTTAGTATACAATAACAACATCAAATTTCGTCATTAGATTAGCTTTGTATATATTATCTATGCATAAATTAATGACCCTTTATATTGCAAATAGCAGTATGGGTCTTACCAAAACTTCTGGGTTTGGTCTAGTTTACCATTGCTTATTCCATGTCGAGGTATATCATATCTTCACTTTCTTTATATATATCAGGACGTCCTTGGTCCTAGAATTCCTCTGTTACCACTCTTCCATATTGTTTTTTATAAGGAAGAATGAATATTAGTATTTCTTAGGAGACATATTCAAGGGAATGAGCTTGTTTCTATACTTCCAATTTTAAAATTTATGTGGGACTTTTGAAAGTCCATTTGAATGCTCATATATGGTCTTCAGGCCATTGTTTTCTTGAGTCAATCAGTTTTTATGTGGATAGAGAAACATGCATAAGAGGAATAAATACGTGGGTGTGAATATATTTCTCACTTATCTATTTAGCCACGGCTACAAGCGTATGCATAAGGTGAATATATTTTGTATTATTGGTTAGAAGGGAATTGACATTCGATTTGAACTTCAGGTTCAATCGTCAATATAGATATGATTTTTAAACTTTTGAAAATTATAATTAATCGTGAACCATAATACATGATTATAGTTATGAGTAGATGTATATTAAGTGTGTCATCATAGGAGAATCATATGAAGCATGAAAAAAAATCCTAAGTGATGCATGCAAAAAGTATATTATGATCAATTGTGCAATTAATTTTTTGTTATTAAGATGCCTTGATTTATATGACATACCCATGAAAATTTCGTGGGACTTTAACCCAAAATGAAAATTTTTGTGAGGTATCTGGTGGAACGGAGGCTTCAGGCCGCCCGTAAAATTCACCGGGTCAATCGGGTCATGTTCGGGAAAAATTTAAAACTGATGCCTGAAAATATATTTTATTGATATCCCCAAGCAAGTTTATCCCCAAAAAACATTTATTTCATTGTCAATCCCCTTACATTTTGTTTCCTGATTTTCCCTCAAAATTTCCAGAATTTTCCAGGATTTTTTTGGATTTTTTGGATTTTTCTGTAATTTTCAGAAAAATTTAAATAATTCGGCCTGCGGGCCAAAGGCCCGCGGGCTGGCCTCGGGCTTCAGGCCCATTAGGCAGATTTTTCTTTTTCTTTTTTTATAATAAGGGTATCGGGCTTCTGGCTGAAGTAGCATGGGGCCCACCCTCTCCCTCATTATCCCCAACACTAATGAGGTTAGGGTTTTTGGGGGTCTGCCGCCGCCAGTGGCGGCAATGGTGGCCGCCGCCTGTGGCGGCGGTAGGCAGGGGCGGCATGAGTGAGGGCGTCGTCGCCCCCGTTCGGGGGCCGGCGATCGCCGGTCCCAGTCAAAAATTATATTAATTTTTTTGTTGATTCTCCGCGTCTCCAGCATCGAAGCCACAGTTGAGAGCTTAGAGCCCATCCACGACGTTCTCCTCTACAAGGCCGAAGAATTCGACCCCAACATCAACGACGCCTACGACTGTCAGCGACGAAGCCGGATCGGGCTTCAGGCTGTCCGGAATGGACTTCAGGCCGTCCGTAATGGATTTCAGATCGAGGATGGTCGCGGTTGGCCATTTCACAGCGGAATGTCACCGCTCGAGGTCGGAGGTGGCCGATGTAGGCCGTCTCCGTCTGTTTAAGGCCATGTCAGGCCAGATGCGAGGGCGATTCAGGCCATTTCGAACCAGATCTCGATTGGTGGAGGCTGTACGAGGTCGATCGAGAATGCACTCCAGTATGACGATCAACGCCTTGTTCAAGGCGGCTTCAGGCCGTTGGTGGCCTTACGAGACAGATCAAGGTCGATCGTGGTAAAGCTAATGGCTGTTACATGGGTTCATCCTTGTGCTGGAGGCTGATTAACGGTAATAAGGACCGATTTGTCTGTCGACTGGATTCATGACCGATCGAGTTCGATTGAGGTCGAAATTCATGGCGAGTGAAATAATTAATAGCGGCCTAATCAGGGCTTGGTGTATTATTTGGTAATGGTTGGAATTACACGATATTCTCCATGAAATATGATGCAAAGTGGTAATGAGATCATTGAACAAATGTATTAATGAATTTGTTCCATGAATTGGGAGTGAGGAAGAGTGATAAGAATATGGAGTCTTCAGTCCATTCTAAAATGGGTGAAGCTTTAAATGTGGGTTTGGGGGAACATGTGTAAAGAGTATGTCTTAAGGAGCAGACAGATGACAGTTTCTCACTCGCTTTGTCACTCCCAAAAGGGGGAGTTGACCAGATTTGGAGAGGCCGGTGGTGTACTCGTGATGCACCATGCGGTAATTGTTGGTTTTCTCCATTTGTCCCAATAAAAACCGAGATGATAGATTTCCTCACTCCCATACCTTGCTCTATTCGGGGAGGGAGTTACGAAAGGCCCCTCCAGTGCCTGTAACGCTGGTTGAGGTACCACTTTTCACCCACCCTTGGTGAAGTCATGCTCCTTAAGTGTCCTATTATTTACACGGGTTCCCAAACATGTGAATTGATAACTTACAGTGATTGTCTTTTAAATTATAAATGTTTTTAACTTATGCCTATTTGTTCTTCTTTTTGCTTTAATGTTGTTATCTCATGCTGATCTGCACCTCTGTTCATTTTAATGCCACTACCCTAAGTTAACATGTTCATATGCTTACTTTCCGCACTTGCATGTCATGTTATGGCTACTTATGCGTGCTATTCAAGTTCTCTTTTCAGTACATGCATGTTAGGGTATAAATACTTTCATAGGCTCCGTGACCTTACTTTTTGTAGACCACCCTTCTTAGATAGGTAGTCCCCTTGTAGTGTTGAGCAACTCTGAGACTGGCATCTATGTGGTGTTGTTAGACTTCTTACTGGGTCACGCTGTGACATGTCCCACCTTGTGGTTTCAGGTCTGGTTTGATAATATGAGCTGTGTTAGGGGGCTGGAGCAGTAGAGCTTATGTGATGGTTATGTATCTTGAGATTTGGGTTGGTGAGTGAGATAAGTTGAGAGTGTGTTGTACCTTTTAGATTTTGTTTGGTGAGAATTGTGAGGTGTTGTATATGATGTTTTGTACATGAGGACATTGTAAAAAAGAAATGATGTAAATCTTTGATGTATAAATGGAATTATGTTTTTGTCTCTTATTTGTTTTTCTGTGTCGTATTGTCTGAGTTAGTTGGGTTGGAGTATTATTTGTACTTCCCAGCACGTGCGCAGTGGCCTGCGGAGTTTTCTGATGTACTTCTATTCTCTCTTCGCCTTTCTTCTTCACACCCGTAACTCTGAGAATACATGATACGGATTCGTACTTATCGGGTATCCTGGGAGGCAGGTCATGACAGCGAGTTTAGGCCAGAATCCAACCGTGATGTCGAGGGGGTTTGACGGCTTCAGGCCGTGGGATTTGTGGTTGGTCGAGTTTAGGCCATAGGCCAGAATCCAACATCGATGTGGAGGGGGTTTGACGGCTTCAGGCCGGCTTCGTCGACTGCTTCAGGCCATATTCATGGGGATTGTAAAAATTTTTATTTTTATTTTCAAGACAATACGAAGTTTTTGCACAATTTATCTTATGATTAGGTCTCTGGATCCTAAAGTTCATGTTTTGATCTAAAAATTAGATTTAGAGCATTAAAATGCTTTTGATTTAAAAACAAAATTAGATCTAGGAAATCATGATCATGAATTAAAAAAATTGGAATTTTTGCACAAATCTAGAAATACCTCTAGATCGCATGTGCTACGAAGCCTTTTCTGCGTATCGATTCCTTTCTCGAGATGTCGCGAAAAATTCGTCAGAGCTTTGCCGCACCTTTTCCTTCTATACGAGCGTAATCGTGCTAATAAAGTGTTGAGAATCAAGTCTGTGGCAAAGGCTATATGTCACATATATAGATTAAGAAGGATACAAAGGTCCTTTACAATTATGGTGGATACCGAGGGTCCTTGATACCGAGGGTCTCAAGGCCTTATTCATAGCATATTATTATTATTTTGATATATCCTCTTTTTCTATTTATGACCTGTTCGTTTTTGTTGGAATGGAATTTTGTGAAAGTTATGAACAGTGTATAATGGTTGGAATCTTGGAGAGAGAGAGAAAACTAGAATTTTGTATTTGTTTGGTTGGAAAGTGAGTTGGAAAGTGAGTTGGAAAGTTGTGTGGGTCTCATATAACTTTCTTGTATTTGTTTGTTGAGAATGTTGTTTGGAAAAGTTTGATGTGGGGTCCATGGGTTGAACTAATTAGTATATTAAACTTATAATAAAACTAATTGTTATAATAAACTATATAATTAAACTAATTATTATACTAAAACAATTATTTTTAATCAGTATAAATAAAAAAGTAATTAAAAAATTTCGAAAGAAACAAAAAATTTGAGTGCACTTATGTGCTTCTCCGTGTGAGATTAGTGGAATGTTGCGAGATAGTGGGATTGTTAACGGAAAAAAAATCAAATGGCGCGCACATTGGTTGAGAAGAGAGAGAGGCCGGAGAAGTGGGCCCCATTGGCACTTTCTCGACTGGAGTTTGCGAGATTTCTGGGGATTTCGCTGCTTCAATTTTCGTTGCCCACGTCGGACAAATTCACGTCGATTTTTCTCGAAGAAACAAACACGAGATGGGAAAGTGAAACGAGAAAGTTGTGAACAGTAGATGAATAGTGCAATGAATAATGTAAATGGGCAACTTTCTCACCCATTCTAACGAAAACGAAGAGGCCCTTAGGGCCTGTTCGTTTCGGCGAAAGTTGAGGAGATTTTACAAAAACTCTACTATTCACCGTCCCATCCCCTTCTCTCTCATCTCCTTTCTCAAATTATGTTCGGTTGCGAGAACTGTTGGAGCTGGGAAAGTTTGGAGCTGGCACCGAGCTGGCAACCGAAATTGGAAATAATGAAATCCTCGAAAAACCCAGGGATTACAGATCAAAATCTGGGAAAGTTACGATGTGGGCCCCACAAACCGCGCCAGCAACCAATGAAATAGGTCCGTTTTGGTTTTTTTAATCCTGGCTTTGTAATTAATTATTTTAACAATAGTGGACCTTACATCTCATTTTCTATCCCAAATTTCAAACCTAAAAGAACACACATACACAAGAAAGTTGATGCGGGGCCTACAACCAACTTTCATCTCAACAATCCAACCCGTGGGTCCCACACCAAGATTCCACAACCCCTCTACTATTCACCAACTTTTCCCATCCTCATAATCCAGCAAAAGAACAGGCCCTTAGTAGATGAGGTCGATAACAAGACGTTATCATTGCTAATCACTATTAGAAACCAAGTAATAATATATGTAATCTATTAGAATAATATAAAGGTATAAGCTGATGGTTGATACCATAGCCATATATATTGATAATATGAGAGGTGTTACAAGTATATGAGCCCAATGGACACCCACTTAGTAGTGGGTGTAATGGTGGATGTAAGTGGGTGGAGACCAAAGGTCTCCCCCATTCATAACACTCCACCTCATCCATCCATTATTAGCATATGAATTCTTTAGGATCCAATACGCTAATATGGGGTGGATACTGCTGGATCTAGAGTTATCGTGTTTTGCCTCGTTAAAACCTTAGCTGTGGAAAACCCAGTGGGAAAAACCAACAGCTTAAGAAACAAGAGTACAATACACAAGTGACTCCCCTTGATCCGTACAAGCTTCAGGCTTGTAGGTATTTCAGCTGTCGCATCCCTATATCTTTTACAAGTTTTCTAAAAGTGCATCTAGGTAATGCCTTAATAAATAGATCAGCTAAATTATTACAAGACTGAATCTTTCGTACTTCAATCTGCTTCTACTCCTGTAGCTCGTGCGTCCAGAAGAACTTGGGAGAGATGTGCTTCGTCCTGTCGCCCTTGATGTAACCAGCTTGTAGTTGAGCTATACAGGCTGCATTATCTTCAAATAATATGGTTGGCTCAAGGTTGTCCGTCTTCAGCCCGGTCGTCACTAGAATGCGACGAATGACTGAATGAAGCCAGACACATTCTCTGCTAGCTTCATGGATCGCCAGGAGCTCTGAGTGGTTGGATGAGGCTGCTGTGGTGGTCTGCTTCACAAATTTCCAGGAGATGACCGTACCACCGAAGGTGAACACAAAACCAGTCTGTGATTTCTCGGTGTGTGGATCAGACCTGTAACATGCATCTGCATAACCAATCAAAATGGAAGATCCACCTTTTGGGAAGTATAATCACAGGTCAACTGACCCTTGGAGTAGCGCAGAAGCTGCTTCACTCCGTTCCAGTGGCGCTTTATGGGCGCTGAACTGTATCTGGTTAGTAGGTTGACTGCGAACGCTATGTCGGGACGCGTGCAGTTTTCCAGATATAGTAGTGCTCCAATGGCACTAAGGTAAGATACTTCAGGACCTAATGTTTCCTCCCCCTCTTCCAGCGGCCGGAAAGGGTCCTTATCAATATCCAAAGATCTAACGACCATTGGTGTACTTAGAGGATGGCTCTTATCCATATGGAAATTTTTAAGTAATTTCCTTGTGTATGTGGATTGGTGTAACAGGATTCCTCCACTAAGATGTTCTATCTGTAAGCCAAGACAATATTTAGTCTAGCCTATGTCTTTCATTTCAAATGGTAGTTTGAGGCTTGCAGAGCTATCATCAATCTCTGCATGAGATCCGATGAGGTTTAAGTCGTCTACATAGACGGCTATTAATACGAATCATGTTCCCGTGGTTTTAATGAAAATACACTGGCAGACTTTATTATTGGTGAAACCTTGTTGAACAAGGAATTCACTCGGTCTGTTATACCACATTTTTCCCGATTAGTTAAGAAAATATGATGATCTTTGAAGCTTAACAGAATAGGCGTCCCGAGGTCTATCTTTATTTCTGATGGTATTTTGAAACCATCTGGAAGTTTCATATAGATATCTTTATCTATATTGCCATATAGATATGCAGTCACAACGTCCATGAGCAGCATTTCTAGGCCTTCCATTGATGTTAAGCTTAATATGAATCGGAATGTGATCACATCCATAACCGGAGAATATGTATCTTCATAATCTATCCCCGGTCGTTGGGAAAATCCCTGAGCTACAAGCCATGATTTGTAGCGTACGATCTGATTATTATCATTTCTTTTCCTTACGAATACCCACTTGTATCCCACAGGTTTTACACCTCTTGGTGTTTGGACTATTGGTTCAAAGGCTTTGCGTTTCAAGAGTGAGTCTTGTAGAGGAATATGCCCTCGGATCATTTGTATTTGATGCAAATGATAATTTAAGCTTAGATATGGACTATTTTGCATTTGATGCAAAAGAGATTAAATGTGTCTTAAATTTTTTAAGACTATATTTAATTATATAAATGCGTTGAAAAGGTTACCTAGATGACGGGATCGTCCCGCTCTAAACGCAGGTTCAAACCGCGTCAAAAACGGAGTCCAAATGCATAAGTTATAGCCAAAACAAGTCAGCCCAAACTGTTGGGCTGAAACCTGCGAAAATGGAGGCCCACCAAGCCCGAATTTTCTGGTTAGGGTTTTTGAAACCTGGGATTTTCTTGACGGCTACGTTTCTAAGAGAAGCATGACTTTTGGCTATCTTTGGATAATTGTTTGAAGGGTCAAACGGACTCGGATTGACGAGCCGTTTTTTCCTACGCGTTCACCGTTGAACACCCTTCGAATTGATAGGTTGTATCAATCATGAAGCTCAACGGTGAGTGAGTTAAAATTCATGAAAGTTTGCACTTTGTAAAGTGCAAACTAACTTGATTTTGATTAACTCAAATTAATAGTCCCACATCGGATTTTGAGAAAGGGGAGTAGTCAGCCGCCTATATAAATAGGGGTCTGCTCTCCTCCTCAAAACTCGTCCCAAGCTCTAGATCTGAGCGGCTCTCGTAAATGTTGGAGCACGCTCGGATCTAAGCTAAATTAATATTTCTCCTCTCCCTATAAATTTCTGCCTTGCTCCTGAGGGCTCTAGCAAAGCCGCAAAGGAGTTCGGATTCAGATCCGAAATCTAGGCGGAGGTTTCACTCGCGTGAAACTTTCTTCGGCGCGTGGTTGGCTCGGCGAAATGAGATTGATCGCCTCGGGATGCGGAGCGGTTCGAGGAGCAGTTCGGGGAGCGGTTCAAGGAGCGGCTCGGCGTGGGACGGGAGCAGCTCGGATGACGGTGCGGAACATCTCGCCTGCCCCAGGGCTGAGATTCCGGGTATGTGTTTAAGCTTTTCATTTAATTATTCACAGTAGTTAGATCCCTCTTGGGGTGGTCAGATCCACCCCAAGTTGGCATAGTTCCTGGCTAATAGGGTCTGGTTCCTTAGGGTTGCATGTTAATTAGATTAACATAAAAATTTTCCGCTGCATTTCTGTCTATGTTCCGTCCGACTTAGGACGGGACTAGAGTTTTTGTGCCCTAAGGGTCCAAGAAAACCCTGCATTGGTATCAGAGCCATCTCTGTATGCTGATCTAGGACTGCGAATTTATTATTTGAATGCTTTTACAGAAAAATGTTTTCTTTAAATTTATGCGATAAATTTAAATTTTTTTTTGTTTAAAAATTTTATATGATAAATTTTAAACATGAAAGTTTTAAAATGGAATTTTTTAATTTATGTGATAAATTTTAAAATTGTTTTAAAGCTTTAAAACTTTATGCGATAAGTTTAAAATGTTGTTTAAAATTTTATGTGATAAATTTTAAACAAGGAATTTTTTAAATGATGTTTTAAATTTATAAGATATTTTTAAAAACTGATTTTAAAGTTTAAAATTTTTATGCGATAAATATGTTAAAGAAGCATGGAAATGTTATGATTTTTGAACAAGCTTTTACTTTATGAGATAAAATAAAATGTTTTAAAAATCGTATTTTTAAATTTAAATGTTAAATTTAAGTATGCATGCTAAAAATTGTTTATGCGATAAACTTTAGTCTATTTAATTGTTAAATAGTTGTACACTTTTTATGCGATAAAATTAGTGTAAATTTTTAATGGATATGTCTTCTTGTCCCTTATTTGATAACACAAGACAACCCTTTAGCTTAGCCATTAAAAATGATTAAAATTTATTTACTTGAATTTTAATGACATGCTATGTTTTAATAAAATATTAACAACCCTTTAAGACCTAATTCCTGATTAGGGTAGTCCTTTTAATGATTTCTTAATTCTAATTGTTATTATTAATTCTCATTAAAGGACTTCGCTTTTAGCGTTGGTTAATAATTTTATTAAAATCCTAATAACGATTAGGATAGCACGTGAACCTTATAGTTGATAAGGACTTAATAAAAGTTATTAAACAAATCCTAAAATTTTGAATTTAAGAATGCAACTAGTTGATAGGATTAATTAGTTGTTAATAAAAGCTGTTTAGTCTATGGCACACATACAAAAATGACAAGCTTCATTCAATGGACCATGATCCAGTCAATGTGCTTGGCTAAGAGTTCTGGGTCAACCCTTGCTAGTACAAGGGGCAGTGATCCTGGCTTAGTCAATTCCCTGGCTGTGTTCCGCTGGACCGCAATGTCGCGAATCATGATTGTATGACACCCTGGACTATATCTAGTCAATGCGTTATAAATCTTATTAAAGATTAAATTCGTATCCCTCCTTGATTTTGGAGCTTGGTAACTCAAAGAAGACAATTATAGTTGTTGAGTCTCCTCAAGCTATGACTTGTTTTTCTTTAAGGAACAAACTCCAACATACATGTGATGTAGTCTAGACTTGACCCAAATCGATGCGTCGGGTCTCCTCGAGTATCGATCTAAGTCAAATCTGGACACGAAATCAAGGGTCTGACTAGACCAGTCATTATGATTTGTTGAGTCTCCTCAAGATCATAAGTGACTGTGGGTAAAAATCGACAGGGAATCACATGTGATGTGATTGACCAAGAGTTAGTCTACCAGTCATGGAACCAATCAACTTGTTGAGTCTCCTCAAGGTTGTGAGGTTCGGGATGATTGGATCCCTCTTTCACTAATTTTTAAATTCGATTAAATCGTTCGTTATTAAGCTTTAAAACGATCGTAAAAATAGTGGGAGGATATAGATAGATGAAAGCCAATCTAACTATATTTAATATTGAACATATGCTAAACTAGGGCAAGACTATGTTTACCGAAGGAATCAACTTGTAATATTTTTAAGTTAACTGGTCAATTAGGTTGATTAATTGAATATCATGTTAAATTCTAATAGATAGAATTGAAACTATATTCTCGTTGACATTAAATGACCTTCTAAAGAACAGACTTAAGAAATATGATTTCATTAAGTTCTGGGTCCAACAAATAAATTAAAGCTACATGTCACTCTTCTCTATATGAGGCAGCTTGAACATATAGGATATTCGAAGTATGTTTCTCCCTACAACTTGTCGAGCTACCCTCAAGGTTGTATGGACAAACAATTCCGATCCGCAAAAGTTCGAGAATTCGATCAAACCGTTTGAGTCGAATACGAGTGCATGAGCGGTGCAAGACTATGTATCCCAACCGGATCTTGAGACAAGCAACTTCTTGAGCTAAACTCGAGATTGCAAAGCTCAAGCGTTTGGATACATAAGATGCTTGCATAGCTATTTATGTTAGGTTAATTAATATCTAAATGTGATTTAGAAAAGGAAGAAGGCACTTCGGAAAGTCAATTGAGAAAGTTAGTTTAATTTATCATTAGTAAAGGCATAAGTAGGAGGAAATGAAAATGTGATATATTTTGATGTCACGATTTCAGAATAAATAGTTATACAAAAACGTCTAACACATTTTTTGACGAATGTCGTCACCTTGCTTCGGAAGCAATGTTTTGTGTTAAGTAATTTGTAATAACTATATATATATATATTAAATGTTAATATATAAATACACAAGATAGTAGCAAACTTATATGGTAAAATAGACTAGGCCGTGTCGAGAGACTAAGCTTCACAAGTCACATAAAGAGGGGTCTGACCTCTCGTATTATGAAGTCTACGGACAACTGTGAATCTTATCCTCTCAGATATAATGGCTGAAAACCATCTGTAAGACAGTGGAAGAATGAGTTGTCGAACTCAGTCTCGTACATACTGATGTACCCGAGTCTATTTTAACCAAAATAAGTTATTCGTATATTTTATTAAGACACGTGTTCTTGATGAAACACAAGTCTGATAAAATAAAGAACGAAAAGTAGAAAGTATTTAAACTGATTCGATTAGATCGAATGGTCAAATGCTTAGCTACATAAAATCTTGTGTAATTAAAAGAAAATGTGATTTTCTCTCAGGTCAAGTCTGTTAACACATCCGTGTGTTAAAATGTATGAATCACACTTAGTGAGACTTGGTGCGATACATAGTAAGTGACTCTGAGTTAAGTCCTCTCTCTGGGTTAAGTCCCAGATCGTAATGCCTAGGTTTTGATAAATGTCCTATGAGGACATTGTCAATAAGATATTCATTAAATCGATCATTAAAGAAGTTGTATAATTACTCGAATTTTGTGAGACGAATTGTCGAGTTAGACATCATAACTGATGATGACTTAGTCAACTTGCGGGATGATATTCGGAGTAGTAACTCCGATTTAAAACTTGATGCAATCAGAATAGGTCCGTGTGCGTAAATAAATTTGAGAATTTAGTTTACGTACCCAAGGAAAATGTTTCCTCACTTTCTGCAAGTAAATCTTTAAGTTGAAAGATTGGTGCAGAAAGAAAATAGTAATGTACAATCTTGTTGATCGAAAACGGTTTTCACCTTAATTTCTTTAAAACGGATTAGTTGAAATCGTCTCACCAACAGATGTGTACAGATCTACTCGGACCAAATCCGATGTAAAACGCTCATGTTGACCATGAAAATTGGAGCATTCACTTATAAGTTGGTTTTTCTAAATATGATTTAGACGGACCAACTTATATGAATTAGCCAGAGAGTTTTCAAGGTCAGTGGGAGCGTATAAATTACATGCAAGACATCAAAGAGATGGAACATATATTTTGATTAAGTAATCAAAGAGTTTGATACTTTATCAGAAATAGATATGAGCCATTTGAAATGACCATTAACAAATTTAAATTATTATCGTAATGTACGATGAGCTGGATAAGATCCAAGTATATTAAATATTACAGATTCCGATAGACCAAGTGAATTATTTGAATGAGATTCAAATGGTTGGTCTAACATGAACATAAAAACCCCTTGAGTCTATAGTGTAGACGGTTTTAGCAGATCTACTCACGAAGGCTCTACCACATGAAGTCGAGAAAACTTATGTGTAAAAACGGTATAAGATACCGGGATAAATAGGCCTGAGTGCAAGTGGGAGATGTTGAGAGATGATACCCTCGAGGCTATCTATCTTCATGTGTGAATAGCACAAACATCTTGTTCGAAATAACAGTAAGCTGTTTGGTAATAATTTATCTAAGTTATTTTATAATGTTGTTAATATTAGACATTAACTTAGGTAAAGTCCTAAGACTTTATGCAAGGTCAAACATGTATCGAGATGAGTATCTCGATCATAGAGAAATGTTTGACCGTCTGTAGCATAAGTCTAAAAGGGTTCGTGGTCGTAGATGTTCCGAGACAAGGATATCGAAACATCGGATAGACCATTGTGTCTTAGTCTTCACCGTTTAGCGGTGGCGATGATCTCATGATCGCTTGACTTGGCGAAGTCGTAGATGAGACACAGGTGCTCATTAGAGAATGAGTTCACTGAACGATCCACAAGAGTTATCATATGGTTATATTGACCAATCTGTCAATGATGACTCTGAGTGATGATAGGCTAGTTGGTCTTTTGACTTGAGGTCATTTTGACGAACCTGTGCGTGAACGGTGCCACTTAGATCAAATGACCTAGCTTCGAGGCAAGGCCTGTCGAAAGGTCTTTGATTGGGTGACACTTGAAGCGTATGAGGAGAGTAATGACCAAGAGAGGATTCGTCTCTCCCGGTCAATGGGAGTTAGTGTCGTAGGGTTAGTTCGGTCTTTAGTAAAAACTCTGGCCAGAGTATGTTGGAAGAAGTCCAACATTTTTTGACTAAAAGATCGATAGAAACTGACCGGAGTCAAGTTATTGGGGTTGACAGTTTAACCGTACCCTAGACTTGATCTACACGACATAGTTTAGACGAAAAGACTATAACTGCGGAATTCATCACGGAAACAGTCAGGGTGGTCCTGACAATACTCATGTCAATGAGTTAACCACATAATGATGATTCCTGAAGCAGGGACGGCAACCACTGCTCGTGGTCACTGCCGTATAGGGCTTCGAGCCCAAACCTGTTGTAAGGGTCAGGCTGTAGGGTCTCACACAGAGTGCGATCTTCGTCTAGTAATAGATAGAAATTAGTTAGGGAGAATAATTTGCATTTGATGCAAGGGATAAAATATTGCAAAAGATGTTTGCAATCATCTCCTGCATTCGAGATAAATGATCCTGAGTGCAAGTGGGAGATGTAGAGGAATATGCCCTCGGATCATTTGTATTTGATGCAAATGATAATTTAAGCTTAGATATGGACTATTTTGCATTTGATGCAAAAGAGATTAAATGTGTCTTAAATTTTTTAAGACTATATTTAATTATATAAATGCGTTGAAAAGGTTACCTAGATGACGGGATCGTCCCGCTCTAAACGCAGGTTCAAACCGCGTCAAAAACGGAGTCCAAATGCATAAGTTATAGCCAAAACAAGTCAGCCCAAACTGTTGGGCTGAAACCTGCGAAAATGGAGGCCCACCAAGCCCGAATTTTCTGGTTAGGGTTTTTGAAACCTGGGATTTTCTTGACGGCTACGTTTCTAAGAGAAGCATGACTTTTGGCTATCTTTGGATAATTGTTTGAAGGGTCAAACGGACTCGGATTGACGAGCCGTTTTTTCCTACGCGTTCACCGTTGAACACCCTTCGAATTGATAGGTTGTATCAATCATGAAGCTCAACGGTGAGTGAGTTAAAATTCATGGAAGTTTGCACTTTGTAAAGTGCAAACTAACTTGATTTTGATTAACTCAAATTAATAGTCCCACATCGGATTTTGAGAAAGGGGAGTAGTCAGCCGCCTATATAAATAGGGGTCTGCTCTCCTCCTCAAAACTCGTCCCAAGCTCTAGATCTGAGCGGCTCTCGTAAATGTTGGAGCACGCTCGGATCTAAGCTAAATTAATATTTCTCCTCTCCCTATAAATTTCTGCCTTGCTCCTGAGGGCTCTAGCAAAGCCGCAAAGGAGTTCGGATTCAGATCCGAAATCTAGGCGGAGGTTTCACTCGCGTGAAACTTTCTTCGGCGCGTGGTTGGCTCGGCGAAATGAGATTGATCGCCTCGGGATGCGGAGCGGTTCGAGGAGCAGTTCGGGGAGCGGTTCAAGGAGCGGCTCGGCGTGGGACGGGAGCAGCTCGGATGACGGTGCGGAACATCTCGCCTGCCCCAGGGCTGAGATTCCGGGTATGTGTTTAAGCTTTTCATTTAATTATTCACAGTAGTTAGATCCCTCTTGGGGTGGTCAGATCCACCCCAAGTTGGCATAGTTCCTGGCTAATAGGGTCTGGTTCCTTAGGGTTGCATGTTAATTAGATTAACATAAAAATTTTCCGCTGCATTTCTGTCTATGTTCCGTCCGACTTAGGACGGGACTAGAGTTTTTGTGCCCTAAGGGTCCAAGAAAACCCTGCAAGTCTATCTTTACTCCTATTGCTCCGTTCCACTTTGGCCAATCATCTCTGCGTTTGCATTCAGCTAGAGATCGTGGATCGATATCATCGTCGCATTAAGCGATGTGAACATCAATATCGAACGCGAAGTCGTCGTTGACGACCGTGCTTTTTCTGTCCAGTACCTCCCCAGTACGTATGAAATTTAATGATATTTCTCCTGTATTGTCCTCTCCAGGGGGCTGAAGGAGGGGAGAGGTTACTGGTCTGAGCTCAGCATCCTGTGGCGGGATATTATTTATTTCTCCAGGTAGTTTCCTTTTGAAAGGGAATTTATCCTTGGAGCCAGGCGGTCGTCCTCTTTTTATTTTAGGTACGACCGATTCTGCTGCCGGTAGATTGCACACATCTTTGGTGATGTCAATCATAGCTGGCGTATTGGCAGCATGGACGTGTGATCTGATAATCTTTTGGTTATCAGTGAATTTGTCCGATAGTAGATGTACTATATTCTAAATGTAAAGGATCTTCAGGATCTCATCTTCACACAGATTAGTACGCGGATCATAATGAGACAAAGATTTAGTGTCCCAAGAAATGGTCTCTGAAGCTTCAAGCTTCTTAGTTTGTGAGCCTAGTTTGGGAACAGAATTTTCGTCAAATTCACAATCTTCAAGACGAGCCTTAAACGCATCCCCCTGTCAGGGACACAAGGTATCTAATAATGGAGGGTGAATCATACCATACGTAAATACCTAGACGGTGTTGAGGACCTATTTTGGTCCTCTGTGGAGGTGCTATGGGAATATAGACTGCACAACCGAATACTCTCAAGTGAGAAATATCGGGAGGTACACCATATGCAAGTTGCATCAGCGATAAAATATGACCACCAGAGTGTCGTATTCTGATAAGTGAAGCGGCATGCAAAATGGCATGTCCCCATGCATCCACAGGCAACTGTGATTGCATTAGCAATGGACGAGCAATCCATTGCAACCTCTTTATAAGAGACTCAGCCAACCCATTCTGGGTGTGAACATGAGCTACTGCATGTTCAATTTCAATACTAGTTGCATGGCAATAGTCTTGAAAGACTTGTGAAGTGAATTCTCCAGCATTGTCTAGACGTAATTTTTTAATATGGTTATTTGGAAAATGTGCCCGCAACTTTATTATTTGTGCCAATAGCTTTGGAAAAGCTGGTTGCGGGTGGAAAAAGGCACACAAACGACCATTTTGAAGATGCATCAATAAGTACCATAAAGTACCTAAAAGGATCACTTGATGGGTGAATTGGCACACAAATATCCTCCTGTATTCTCTCCAAGAAGTTAGGAGACTCAAATCTCACTTTCAGGTGGGATGGTCTCGTGATTAGTTTACTCTTATAACAGGGGGGACAAGTAAAATCATCCTTTTGAGGAATCTTCAGGTTCTTCAAATTATGTCTACGGGATTGGGTAATGATGCGGTGCATCATTACCGATCCTAGGTGACCTAGTCTATAATGCCAGAGACTGAATTCTCGTGATGTAGAACACTGCTGGTGCTCTATCAGATTAGCTTCTATAGATTGGATGTATGTTTGATAAAGGCCCGAAGGGAGTCCTTTAAAACGTTCTAGGATGGTTTTACCATCCTTATGACGAGTAACATACAAGTATTCAATATTATTGAAAGCATCAGTTTCCAAGTGATATCAGTTTAAACGGATGTCCTTGAAACTTAGTGGATTTCTTTTTGATTTTGGAGAGAATAAAGCGTCTTTTATTATTACTTGCATTTGGTTTGGGAGCAATAAAATTGCTTCACCTGATCCTTCTATTATATTATATAGTCCCGAAATTGTAGTGACTGGACCATGATAATCAATAATGCTAGTAAAATAGCATCTGTCTCGAAGGATCATGTGTGTGGAGGCACTGTCCACTAGGCATTCACACTTCATCTCTATCTCCAGAAAAGAATGTAAAAGTTTTATGAGTTGGAAAACTACATTCGATTCATTAATAGAAATACATAATTTAAGACACATCATGCAGAAATGAAAAAGACATCAAAGATAACTAAATCATCCTTAGTCAAGGAAGTTGTTATTCTCGAAATCCTTGGCGGTGAACCGAGTAGGAGGCTGTATATCCACCAGATTTATTTCAGCGGAAGGCTTCAGGCTTGCCATATACAAATCTTGGAGGTGGCGTGGAGTATGACAAACTCTGGACCAATGTCCAGTCATGCCACATCTGTGGCCCAGTTTTTCTCAGGAGCAGACGTCTGGCCAAAGGTATTCCTCTTCAACGTATTCTTTTTCTTCCCCTCATTATTGTTGTTCTGGGGAGGAGCTCTGGTCTGCTTCTTCGCAGCTTTCCCATTGTTGAATCTTCCTTTGTGCTTGTTCTTCATCTTCTGGGAAGAAACTGTGTGAGCTTCAGGTAGAGGAGCAGAGCCTGCAGGGCATATGTTATGAGTGGCCAGTATGAGGTCTCTGTTCTACTCTGCCATAAGAAGGCAGGAAAGTAAATCAGAGTACCTCGTGAACTTGCGTTCACGATACTGTTGCATGAGAATATCATCCTTCTCAAGGAAGGATGTATATGTTTTCTCAAACATGCAGGTTTTCGAGACTTGTTCACCACACAACTTCAGGCGTGAGGTAATGTTATGGAGAGCTGAGTTATACTCAGCTACGGACTTGAAGTCATGAAGTCGGAGATTTTCCCACTCATAACGTGCGTGAGGGAGGATAACATCTTTCTGATGTTTGTATCTGTCCTCAAGTGCTATCCATAGTTCATGAGGGTCTTTTACTTTTAGATATTCAGCCTTCAGGGTTCGATCAATATGTCTCCTGATATAGATAATGGCTTTCGCCTTGTCTATATCAGAGACTGTAACAGTAGAAGTCCATTCATCAGTTGTCACAGCCGTAGCTGGAGCTTGAATTGTGTGACTTATGCCCTGTGAGCGCAGATGGAACTTCAGGTCCAGCTGCCAGCTCAAGTAATTTTTTCCAACCACATCGAGAACATCAAAATCGACGCTCGCAATCTTTGCCACTAGTCTAAGCATGGAATAAGTATGAATTAATTATATATCAAAAATTAAGACATGCATAGAAGTAAAACTAAACTAGTTGTAGGGATCGGCCGGTCACCAATAAAAATAATAAAAGTCCAAAGTCCCTTATACAATTAGAAGTATGAGAAAAAATTAAAATTACAATTTGGACACCCTTGTGGGTCCCATCATTAGCAATTTTTCTCCGCCTTCAGGCTAAGTATCTCAGGGCTTTGGCTTTTACATTTAGTTCATCATTACATTTTCACTCAAAAGAAAGAAAAAATTCGAGGAAAATAAATAGTGGTGACTAATAACGGCCGAGCCAAAAAACCACAACATAGTTTTACCAACATTCCAGGCAGTTTATATAAGTATGCAACATCACAGGTATAAACAATATATTATATTCAACATCGCATGCAATTTTATTGGATAAATATATTAATTTTACGTTTAATAGTTACTTGGACCACGGGGAAACGTCATTACCCGTTAGGTTAGGTAACTAACCTAATGACCGAGCCTTATCAGGATCCTTGTAATTATTAAAACGTAAAATAATTTTTATCCAATTAAAAATAAGGCGATTAATAAGGAATTACACATCGAATTAAGTAACAAATTTATTACTTGCCCCAAATATCCCGAGAGGAGTTAATCAAACTCAATATCATCACCTTGATTTTCCCTGATTTTTCCAGAAATTTTTCGGATTTTTTTCGATTTTACCAGAATTTTCTGCAATTTTCAGTGTTTAATAAGGTATTTTCTGAATTTAAATTAAATTTGGCATGCAGACCAGAGGCCCGCGGGCTGGCTGTAGGCCTGGTAGCCAAAAACTACCCAATTTTTTATTTTCAATTCTGTTATTTACTGGGCTCATGGCCCCATTAGGGGAGGCCCATGCATCTTCTCCACCATACCCTAATTAGGGCTTTAAGGGGGGTTGGGGGGTTGGGGAGGGTAAGCCGCCAGGAAACGAAAAGACCCCCCCCCCAAATTTTTTTTCGTTTCTCTTTGAACACGATCGGGGGGCATCCCCCCCTCCTATGTGATCGCGGCCAGGCCCCCCGACAGGGGGGTGTGGGGGTGGTGCTCTCCGACAAGCAGAGAGGCCCCCCTAACGGGGGGGGGGGGGGATGATCGGAGGCCCCCCCGTCGGGGGGGGGGGGGTTTCGCACCGGTAGACCCCCCTGACAAGGGGTGGCGGCGAATCGGAGGTCCCCCCCGTCGGGGGGGGGGGGGGGGGGGATCGGAGGTCCCCCCCGCCAGGGGGAGGGGTTTCGCGGTGAGCAAGGTGTCGTGCCAGTAGACGCCCCCGACAGGGGGGTGGGGGATCGGAGGATGCTCCAAAAATTTTCAAACATGCATAATTTTCGTTTCCGCTTACATTCAGATTCTGAAAAATTCTGGGGGGGTAGCATGAAATTAAGCTGCCACAAAAATTTGTTTTTTGATGTATTTAATATATTTAAAACAGATGTCTGTAAATCTGTGGTTGAAATTTGATTTTCTTGCTATAGATAATGCTATAGATATTGTAGAAAATAATTATCACAGATTTAACAACATGCACATGTAAAAAAATGTTGATCTAGGGGTTTCTAAAAATTTACCTCTAGATCCTACCCTCCGGATCTAGCGAAGTTCGGAGAAGGAAGCCCTATTCGCGTTCTCGCGATTCGTCCGTCGGCAGGGATTCGGCTCAGCTGATGAGCGGTGCTGAAACGTATTAGAATAATATAAACGTCTAAGCTAATGGTTGATACCATAGCCATATATATTGATAACTAGAAAATACCTTGTGCACGGGTGCACGGGAAAAAAAATTGTGGTAAAAAAACAATTCGAATTAACACTAAGAGGGAAAGTGAGCAAGAGTATGTGTGTGTGTGTTGGGAGTGTCCAGGGGTAAATAGGAGAAAATGGGGGGCTTTCTTGCAAAAAGAAAAGGTGTGATGAGGTGGCCAAATCCCCATCACATCCTTACCAAGATTAAATCCTAGCTATTCTTTTATCAACCTCTTTATACATCATGCTGACATCATCTTGTCCCAGTCAGTCCTAGTTGTCTTTTAATATATAGATAGGAGAGGAGTTACAAGTATAGGATCCCAAAGGACACCCACTTAGTAGTGGGTGTAATAGTGGATGTAAGCGTGTAAAGACCAAAGATCCCTCTTATTCATAACATAATCCTAATTATTAATTATTATTGCCATATCCAGCCTGTCAATATCACCATATGAAGTTAGAAACAGTCTCGTGGGTCGGGTCACCGCCTGCCGGTCGGCTCCCGCGAAGAATCGAACTCCCGAGAATAATCAACCTAACTCTGTCGACAAGCCATTTTCAATCATTTCCCAACATAATAGCCCACCATCGCGTCACCTGGCGGTAAGCGCACCGATTTGGGTTTCATCCTCTCTCTCCTTTTTCATTCCCTGTCCTTTCCCAGCAATCTGGTACTCTTTACATTTTGTTCCCTTGTTTCTCTCTCCTCGACAAGTTTTTTCCTCTCGTTTTGATTTGATCGGTTGATAAATTATCGCAGAGATCGGTTTTTAGGGTTTGGGATCTCCTCGATCGATCTCGATCTCGTTCAATGGCTGCTCCACCTGCGAGGGCTCGCGCGGATTACGATTATCTCATTAAGCTTCTTTTGATCGGTGATAGCGGTAAGGGTTTCGATCTTCTTTTCGTGTGTGTTTTCCAAATATGAAAGTAATTGGATCGGCTTGGATATCGTGGCATTCTATCCAATTGAGGATATTCGTTTGTTTGATTGGGGGGTCGGAGAAAAGGAATGCTGTCAGTTTTGATCTGATGCTGGATCCCCGTCTTGAGCTGTTTTGGAGGAGATGAGGCGTTCGAAAATGAGATGATGGGATCCAATAGATCGTCTTTTCTCATAGATTACGATAATGATTCATCATGTGATCATTTGTTATGGTGTTTGATTTAAGCCTTTTCCCCCATCCCTAATATGCTGTCAGTTTGGTCGCGTTAGATGTTGACAGCTTTACTCGCCTATTTGGGAGCTTATTTCCACTCAATATTTCATTTTATGGTTTTCTTATATCCTTATTATGGTAGGATCCCAAGCATGATATGGTTTCGAGAGAATTAAACCCAAATGATTGCAATGATATGGGGGCTTTGTTTGTTTCTTTGTTTGTTGTTTGATGAGTAATCAACATCTCTAATGATATTGGAATCAGTGGAACTTTGATTCGAAATATGTTCATTTCATGGGGCATAGGACGGGGAAAAAGAAAGGACAGAAAGATTATTCGTTTGGAAGGGTTTTCAGGATTCCATGAAACATACAAGTGCTGTTAAAATTTTGGTTACTTCCTTACTGGCATGCTTGACAGCATAATATTTAGCTTAATACATGGTGGTTATGACATATTTCCCATAACTATAGAATGGTGCACTGAAATCCAAGCTGTTTTGTTTATATTGTGATGTGTGAGAATTTGGATCAGAAAGCATCTATTCTTTCTTAGGAAGCAAAATGTTGCATTGTAGAAAATAGCCCTGCGGCAAAGGTTTGAGAAGTCATTAGATAAAATATCCGACTATTTTTATTATATAGCTCTTCCATTCACGCGGAAAAGATTTCCTTTTTTGTCATATGTGTAATCACCATGTTACTTGATAATGCTTTAGCAATTTGTGAATTTACCGGAATGAGGTCCAAAAGCATGAGGGTTTGTAGAGAGCATCTTTCAGATGCAAAGGTCACTGTTAGGGTATAGGCTGGGTTGGGTTACCGTAGATCTAAATATAAAGTAAGGATGGAGGGAAGCAGAGGAATACAAAGGGATTATTTGGAATTTACAAGCTGTATACCTAAAGTCGATTGGTATGTAACTATGTCGAAACCATGCTGGGGTTGGTGGTTTGAATGGGAATTGGCTATGAAAATCTCAAATGTAGTTATTACTTTCAGTTTAGGACAGTGGTCTACTTTATATTGTTGGACCACATCATATAGTTTTAAATCAAGTTTACTTTGATAGCTAAAGTCTATTATACATTAAAAGCTCTTGGAAAAGCAGAGGATTTTGGTGGATATATTAACAACAAGAATAAAAGAGCTGAAAAAGGTTCTATACAAGGAGAAAGGGTAGAAGCACAACAACAATATATTAAACGACGAGTTACTAGAAATAACCCGTGCACACAGTGCATGGAGCCAAAAAAAACCCTACACGAACATGATCGGTGCACGTGTGCAAACGAAAAGGAGTGAGAAGCGTGAGTGTATCTGTCGGTATCATCAGGGGTAAAAGAATAAATGCAAAAACCTTGGGGGTTATAGTGGAAAAATCCTTTAGGTCAAAACTGTAAATAAGTTAGATTGGAGGGTAATTTTTTAGGATGAGGAGGGAATGTCAACCGTGTAAATAAGTGAGGAGATGAGCTTTTTGTCCTAGGTGGCATCCCATGTGGCGATGTGACATTGTTAAATGGGACAAACATGCCACCTAGAACAAACATAGGATCATATATTGTATAATAGATATCTCGTGGCAAACAAATTTGCCTAATTTTCAGTATATCACTGATCGACTCTCTTTTATATCTTGGTGCTAATTTGTTCGTATTAGAAGTTGCCTAGGTCACTCCAATGCTATTTTACATGTCTTGTGTGATAAAGCTTTTGCTGTTTTAAGTATTCCTAAGGTGCATGAACTTATACGTGACCTATTGCCTGCCGTTAGTTATTTTGAACATTTTAAGAACCGGGTCTTGATGCTTTGTCTGAACTCAGAGCATGTTATGAAACCGAGAAAGCTTTAAAAAAAGTTGACCAAGTCTTTATTGGCTGTCTATCAACTTGACATATTAAATTCATGGAAAGGAAACTATGACCAATCAGCACCCTTCCATGTAAACCCTTCCATGTAAATGCTAATAAACATATGAGGATTAAGAGCTAGTTATATGGGAGTCTATACAAAAGGTAAGATGGTAGTGTTAGAGTTGGCTCCAAAACTCTGTTATTTATGTCGTTCTTTAGTGAGGGGTAAATATGTCATTATATTAGGAATGTTGCAACTCTAGTAGACCATATAAGTAGGCCTTTTTCGTTTGATGGTTTCAAGAGAGAAAGATAGAGAGGAAAAACCGAAGAAAAGAGGGTGATGAAGAGAGCTAAAAGATGAGAGCTTTGTATGAAGGAGAAGCAAGGGGTTGTATGATCTGGGTTTAAATCATTGTATTGTACCTTGGTGACTTCATAGTGAAAGATTGGGCTATTACTCTTCCTTCGTGGACGTAGCCGAAACGGTGAACCACGCAAATCTTGTGTTTTCTTCTTCTCTTGTGTGTGTACTATTTTGTTTTCTCTAATTCTAGCTTGTTGCACATTTCAATCGCCCTCTTCTTGTATATATTTGTGATGGATTGATTTATGGAGATCCTTGGGGTGTGCTTGAGGTGGAAAGCTTACTGATCTCAACTGCTCACAATTAATATCTGAGCTTGGGTCATTATTACCTTATTTTTACTTATTTGGTGCATTTTGGGTGAAGAAATTTCGGCAATTTCTGGATTTTTGAGTTGCGGAATTTGACACACACAAGGTGTTTGACAAATGACCTCTAAGAGAACTTTCATTTCCAGTGGGGATCATGTTTTAGATGGAGAAGTATGATGGTCGTATCAACTTCAGATTATGACAGTTAAGGGTAAGAAATGTTCTTATACAATAAGGACTCAAGGTTACTTTGTTGGGGAAGACGAAGAAGCCGGAAAGGGTCGAGAATGATGAATGGACCGATTTAGATGAAAGTGCAGTGATCACAATATAATTGTATCCATCGGATGATGTTTTGTACAATGTTAGTGAAAAAAAATGCAAAAGGTCTTTGGGATAAGTCTGAGAGGCTTTACATGAGAAAGTCTTTATCAAACAAGTTATACTTGAAGAAGCTACTCTATGGGTTAAAGATGGAGGAAGACAAGAATGTGCTGGAACACATGAATTTCTTCAATAGGATGATATGCGACCTCTTGAGGTTGGATATGAAATTTGATGACTCAGACACGTCACTTTTGTTGTTGAGTTCTGTTTCGAATTCTTATGATCTCTTTGTAACTACACTATTGTATGGAAAAGAGACTCTCAAGCGATCCAAGATATAATCTCAAATGTCACATGGAAAAGATCCTCCATGTATGATTCCAATGTGAAAGGTATCCTAGTCAAGGGGGAGCCATGTGATAGAGGAAGAGTAAAAAAAGATTCAAAGGCAAGAAGTATAACTTTCGGTTCAAGTCAGAGAACAAGAAAGATGTTGTATGCTATTATTGCAAGAATAAAGTGCACTTTAAGAGAGTTTGCAAATTGTGCCAAGCACAAAAGGAGGGAAAGAAGTCCAAGAATGATGATTTGGGATTTCGAAAGTGAATGGAAACACCTCTCCATCTCTCAAGGTAACTCCTCTTCTCATGTGTGGATTTTAGATTTCGGTTGTTCTTATCATATGTGTCCAAATCGTGAATGATTTGACACTTATGAGGCATATGATGGTGGTTCGGTGTTAATGGAGAATGATGGACCATGTTAGACAATTTGGATGACGACCAAAAAATCAAGATGTATGATGGTGTGGTCCATATATTGGGAGGAGTTAGACATGTGCCGGCACTCAAGAAGAACTTAATTTCTTTGGACATGCTTGAGGCTAAGTGATGCACTTTCAATGGAAATGATGGGATTCTTAAGGTGTTTAAAGTTGTCTTGGTACTAATGAAAGGTATACGAGTAGGTAACAATCCTTACAACCTCGTGGGAGATATCATTTTGGGTGGAGCCTCAATTTCTACAATAGAGAAAAGATGATAGTGATGAATATAAGTTATGACATATGCGGTCGAGACACGTGAGTGAAAAAGATATGTACGAACTTTCCAGGTGGCATTTGTTAAAGGGGATGAAGACATACAAGCTAGATCTATGCAAGTTTAGTTTTGTGGGCAAACAAAGGAAGATGTCTTTTAACAATACAAAGAAAGAATGCAAGAGTAAATGTGTTCTTGACGACATACACTTCGATATGTGGGGGCTAAGCCTGGTTATGTCGAAAATGTGGAGCTTCTTACTCTGTGATATAGATGATTTCTCAAGGAAAGTTTGGGTTTATTTCATGAAGCACAAGACCGAAATTTTCTCCAAGTTCAAGGAGGGAAGGCAGAAGTTGAAAACCAAACGTGTAGATATGTGAAGTTCTTGAGAACCGACAATGGGGGTGAATACCAGGATGGAAATTTTTTTACAATTTTGCAAGAATGCAGGTATCAAAAGGTATTTCACCGTAGCAAAGAATCCTCAACAAATTGTCATGCTCGAGAGGATTAATAGAACTATCATAGAGAGGGCTAGATGCACGAGGCTTCATGTGGGGCTGCTAGTCTTTTTGGACGAACACCATTAACTATGCTTGTTATGTTGTGAATAGCTCACTTTCAAAAGCTCTTAATCTCAATGTGGTCGAAGAGATGTGGAGGGATAAGGAAGTGGATTACTCTCTTCAATGGTATTTGAGTGCCCGGCATATACACATGTTTCACATGTTGAAAGGTTCAAGATTGATTTCAAGTCACATAAATGTATCTTCTTTGGTTTTGAAAAGGGAGTGGAGGGATACAAGCTTTGGGATCCAGTCAACAAAAAGAAATTGTGTAGTAGGGATGTGATATTCGATGAGGCTTTTATGCTATCAAATGATCTAAAAGATGAATAAGAATGTAATGGCAAAGAAACGAATGTGACAAAAGAAGTTCATTGGAATTGATGACTTGAGAAAACTCAAACTTCACAAATGGAAGAGAAGAGTACAAGTCATTCGAAACAAGATAGTCCTCAAGAAGTGACATATAGCATTGTTCAAGAAAAAACAAAAAGAAACACAAAGCCTCTTAATAGGTTTACGTGAGAGCAAGCAGAATAGACTCCTTATGCTCTTGCCATTAGTGGTGGTGAGTCCGGCTCATTTCAAGAGGCTATAAATTCATGTGAAAGAGAAGAATGGTTGGAGTTACGGCGGAGGAGATGAATTCTCTGTAGTCTGTACAAGAATTCCATGTGGGAGTTGGTGACTAAATCAACGGATTGTAAACCGATGGCTGCAAGTGGATCTATAGGGTGAAGGAACCATTGTATGAAAAAGATAAACCAACTTTTAAAGTAAGGTTGGTGGCAAAGGGATATTCACAAAAAGTTGGGGTACACTATGATGAGATATTCTCTTCGGTTGTGAAGTATACTTATATTAAAGTACTTTTGACTATGGTGACGAAGTTCAACATGAAGCTTGAACAACTTGATGTGAAAATGACTTTCCTTCATGGTGAGTTTGAGGAAGCAATTTACACGTCGCAGCTGGAAGGGTTTGGAGAAGTGGGCAAAGAAGATTTTGTTTATCGGTTGAGGAAGTCTCTCCATGGGCTCAAGCAATCTTCAATACAACGATATAAATGCTTCTACTTCTTTATGTTGCATATTGGTTACTTTAGGAATGAGTGATTGTTGTGTTTACTTCAATGTTCTTGATGATGGTTCTCCTATCATGTTACTTCTCTATGCATGCTAATTGCATGTAAACACATGTCAATAATTGATGAGTTAAAGTCTAATTGAGCCAAGAGTTTGATACCTTGTGGTGACCACTAAAATATTCGACATGTAGATAAAGAGAGCGATGCCGAAAAGTTCTGGTTATCACAAAAGAGGTATGTCTTAAAAGTGATGAATAGATATGACATGAAAGATACAAAACCGGTCTCCACACCACTTGTTTCTCATTTTGCTTTGAGTAAAAGGCAATGCCCACAGACAGTTATGGAAATTAAGAAGATGAAAGCCGTGTCGTATGCAAATGTGGTATGACGTTTGATGTATGCCATGATTTGTACAAGGCCAGACATAGTCCAAGCGGTTGGTGTAATTTGCAAATACATGTCAAATCCGGTTAAAGAGCATTGGAATGCAGTGAAATGAATTTTGAGGTATTTGATCGGAACCAAGAGTTGGATATTATGTTTGAGAAGAGAGATGACCCAAATTTTATTATTGAATATGTTGATACGGATTATGCAGGGGATCTTGACAAGAGGAGGTCGGGTAAGTCTTTACATTTGCTAGTGTTCCTATTTGTTGGAGGTCGGTGCTACAATCCACAACGACGTTATCTACAACAAAGGTCGAATACATGGCAATTACAGAGGCTTTCTAAGGAAGCATTTAGTTGAGAGGATTGGTAAATGAACTTGGATTGGAACAAAAAACATACCACTATTCTCGAATAGTCAAAGTGCAATTTGCTTGATCAAGAATCATGTTTATCATTCAAGAACAAAACTATTGGGTGATGTATCATAGAGTTCGTGATTGGGTCGAGGAAGATGAAATCTCTATTGAGAAGGTGCATATTGATGAGAATGCGGCAGATGTATTTCGTAAGCCGGCGACAAGCGAAAAGTTTAGGCATTGCCTAGAATTGTTAAACATCTCTTTGTGCTAAAGATGTGGAGGAGCACCTCTCCTCATGATGATGGATGTGCAATTTTGGTGGGTGGTTGAACTCACCATGGTTGATGTATATGAGACACCTTATTGATCTTCAAGGTGCGAAAGAGTTTTCTCGTCAAGGTGGAGATTGTTAGAGTTGGCTCCAAAACTCTTTATTATTTATATGGGTCTTGAGTGAATAGTAAACTTGTCATTGTATAGGAAATGTTGTAACCTTAGTAGACCATACAAATAGGCCTTTTCTTTTGAGGGTTTTGCGAGAGAGAGGAAAAATCGTGAAAATGGGGCGAGGAAGAGAGCAAAAATGATAGCTTTGTATGAAGGAGAAGAAAGGGATTGTAGGATTTGTGCTTAAATTCTTGTATTGTGCCTTGGTGACTTTATAGTGAAAGCTTGTATGATTGCTCTTCCTCCGTGGACGTAGTCTAAACGGTGAACCACTTAAATCTTGTGGTCTCTTCTCTTGTGTGTCTTGTGTGTGCTATATCGTGTTTTCTCTAATTCTAACTTGTTGCATATTTCAATCTTCCTCTTCTTGCGTATATTTGTGGTGGATTGATTTGTGGAGATCCTTGGGATGTTGTGCTTGAGGTGTAAATCTTGCCCAATCTCAAGTGCTCATAGGTAGGCATTGATAATACATGTAATTGTACTCATCTTTGAGTCACAAATGAGCGCAAGAGCCAAAACGTTAGCTAATGTTTAGATTGTAAGTTTATTAGATAGCTTTGAAGGTGTACAGTTGTTTCCTACAATTTGGACGTATGTGCATTTAAAAGTAGAATGGAAAACCGCATCATTAGACATTTCCAATAGTGGGTTTGTAAGCAAGGACTTCCCGAAGGTTCACCCATCATAGTTTTACTTTTTTCTAGGCATGCTTAAGTACTTTTTATGCCACCCCCCTAAAAAAACACACAAAAGAAGAAAAAGCCTAAAATGCTAGCTGTCATAACCCTAAGCATATGGGAACTATTTTTTAGCAAAGCCCTTGTTGCATTACACATTCCCCTTGTTGACGATCTGATTCCTCCTCACCAGGCGAACACTCCACCAAGTGTCATAGGCTATCGAGGTGGAACATGTCCACATTCTCGTGCTGTGTGGCACTTTGTTCTTTATGGTGATTGGTTCTGCATATTTACGGCTAGTTTTAAGTTTTGGTACAATGAACATGTTGATCTAGGACTACCCAGGGGTGCCCATCATAGTTGTTCATTGGTTTAAGCATGCTTTATGATGCTTAATGATAGTGGTTTCTGCTTTTTCACACTTTTACCTAAAAAATGCTAGCTACTATTATTCTTAAGCTCTTGTGCCATATACCAGAGGCGGCACAAGGACATGGTGGGCTGAAAATTGACTCCATGGGCGGTTTTGTGATTTTTGGGCATGTTTGTGACTTTTGGGCCTTTTCGTAATTTTTAAGTCTTTTTGGATTTTTCTATAATTTTACCTTTTTCTGAATTAGTATTTATATGCGCGTAGGGGGCTAGTGATTCTCATGCTTGTTCTTAAGAGAAATTTTTTGAAGAGGTTGAGAATTTCCTCTTTTGGTTGGAGAGCAAGGCCCCTTCTCGGATATGTGGCTTAGGAGAGAGAGTTCCTCTCGAAAGAACTCAAATTTATCCTTATTTTCTTCTTAATTCCAATAAAGCTCAGACTTTAATCTTACTAATCTACTTGGTTCTATCAATTTGGTATCAGAGCGGCACGATCCTTATGGTAGCAACAGGCTCGAGGGAAAATTTTGAAGCTTTGGATGAAAAATACGATGGTGAAATTAAAGACTTGAGGAAAACTGTGGATGAGCGTTTCACATCGATGGAATCCATGACGGCTTCGATGAAAGTGACGATGGAAATGTTTGAGGCGTGGATCGATGCAAAATTGGATGAAAAATTGGATGCTATTATGCAAAAAGTAGCGCAACAATTTGACATAGGATCTCAAGATCTAAAGGCGAAGTCTTTGGCAGAAGGAAATGAAAAGGTGGACGAATATACCGAAGGTTTGCTCACCGATGCCGATTACTATTTAGACGAAGAGGCGGAAGACTACCACGACGACAACAAGCAAAACCCTCTGCCCCAGACTTCTACCAGACCCGGGACAATACTTCTAAGGGCCGACGAGCCTAGGCAGGGCTGCCAGGGGCCTCGCAACCCCCAGGCAGCCCGTCATGGGCTCGCCGAGCCCTTACAGGGCTGCAGGGGGCCTCGCGGCCCCCTGGCGCCCCTACAGGGCTCTGCCGAGTCACTGCGGTGCCGTGGGGGGCTTCGCAGCCCCCGGCGGCCCGCCAGGGTGCTACTGAGGCCCTACAGGGTCGCGTGGTGCCTCGCGGCTCCCTGTCGGCCCGACAGGGACTCACCGTACATCAGACGAGTCGTCAGTGGATCTGCGGCTCCTTGACGACCCGTCGAGACCCCGGCGACCACACATGACCTCTCTAGGAGCCGAATGATGACAGAAATGTTTTCTAGGGGCCACAGTCCCCAGTACTCGACAGAGAGATAACGACGTCCACTTCCAGCCTACGAGGAGTATCAGGAGGACCACGACGATGCATGGTCCATGAGGACGGACGAGACTCAGATTGTGGTGATGCTGATTGGGGAGGCTACGGTCACAGAGACGACAACCTGGGGGTCATTGGTGACCCAAGGACCAATGACGGGACACATATCATCCACAACATTTCAGGCAGGCCGGGGGACAAGCAGATCAGAGGATTCGAGTTGTGGAGGACTTTCTACCATTGGATTTGGGGACGTGATGCTTGGGATGCGATGGTTGTAGTCACTGGAAGATATGAAGATCAATTGGATGCTACTGAGGATGAAGTTGCAGGATTGAGGGGATCCTAGTTTATGCATGAACATGGTTTTCTTAAAGACCATGGCCATGACTCTAGTCAGAGGATGGCAGTTTTTTGGTGGAGCTGCAGGGGATGGTGACAGATGTTGTCGCGGGGCCCGAGGGTGAGCAGACGATGCCCGCAGTGGTGCTACAACTGTTGATCAGTTTAAGGATGTGTTCTAGGCTCCCCAGGGTCTACCGTCGCTTATGGACCACAAGCATGTGATAGTCTTGCGTGAGTGAGTCTCACCTATTAGTGTGCAACCTTAGCATTTCCCCGGATCCAGAATGATGTGATAGAGTGCATGGTGGCAGAGATGGTGCAGGTAGGGGTGAAACAGCCGAGCGTAAGCCCTTTTTCGAGCCCAGCCTTGCTGGTTATGGATGTGAGCTGGAGGGTTTGCATGGATTATAGAGCATTAAATAACAAGATAATCCTTGATAAGTTTTCCATTCTGGTCATTAACGAGCTACTTGATGATCTGCATGGGTCGGTAATTTTCACGAAGATAGACCTCAAGTCAGGCTACCATCAGATCAGGATGCAGGTAAATGTTTCCAAGACTGCCTTCAGGACTCACGAGGACAAATATGAGTTATTGGTCATGCTTTTTGGCTTGACCAATGCCATTGTCACGTTCAAGGCTCTTATGAATAAGGTATTTCATACTTGAGATGTTTTGAGCTAGTATTTTTCGATGATATCTTAGTGTACAGCCGGTTCTTGGAGGAGTATGTTGGCCACTTGCAGATAGTACTTACAGGAGCTTCAACGTCACCAATTGTATGCAAATAAGAAGTGTCTCTTCGCACAGCCGAGGGTCGAGTATCTGGGTCACGTAATTTCAGCAGAGGGGGTGGCAGTCGACATGTCTAAGATTGCGGCGATGTTGGAGTGGCCACGTCTTGCTACTTTACATGAGCTGAGGGGATTTTTGGGATTGACTGGTTATTACAGAAAGTTCGCGGAAGGTTATGGTTTCATACCCTAGCCATTCACGTAGCTGCTTAAGAAGGATAATTTCTGGTGAAGCAAGGAGGCAAAGAGAGCATTTGATGCCTTGAAGAAGGCCATGACCAGTGTACCAGTGTTGGCACTTCTTGATTTCAGTAGACAGTTTGTTGTGGAGTCGAGTCTGATGCTTCAGGTTATGGTTTGGGTAGTCTGATGCTTCAGGGTATGGTTTGGGTGCTGTGCTGATGCAGGACCAGAGGCATGTGGCATAATTCAGCAAGGTTTTGACGACGAAGGTGAGCTCGGAATCGGTATATGAGAGGAAGTTGATGGCTATTGTGCTAGCAGTACAAAAGTGGAGACCGTATCTACTTTGCCGTCATTTTGTGGTGCGCATCGGTCGGAGAAGCATAAAGTATTTAGTGGTGCAGCGCATGGTGACTGAGGAGCACCAGAGATGGCTTAGAAAGCGGATTGGCTACAATTTCGAGATACAATACATGCCTGGATTAGAGAATAAGGCGATGAATGCATTATACCGACGAGGTGAGGACTTATAGTTGGATGCCTTATCTATTCCAGTTTGTCGGATTGGGAGCCACTTCTATAGTAGATTGAGACGGATCAGGAGTTAGCGGAGATTCGGGCAGCACTTCTACATGGCTCAGAGGATTATCCACGATATTCACTGCATGGGCATACATTACTTTACCAAGGGCGGTTAGTGTTACCTCGGACTACCACGCACATTTCGATCATTTTACAGGAGTTTCATGACAGCGCAGTTGGGGGACCACTCTGGGGTCCTCAAGACTTGTAGGCATTTAGCGAGCAATGTGTACTGGAAGGGAATAAAGGAGGTCACATAGATGGTGGCGAAGTGTAACGTTTGTAAACGTCACAAATACATGGTGTTGGCTCCTGGCAGGTTGTTACAGCCTCTGTCTTTACCAGAGCAAATTTGGGAGGATGTGACTGGACTTTCATTGAGGCAACTAAGGGTTGCGAAAGTCATCTGGTTTCTCATTCATTCTTGTTGTGGTTGATCGCTTCAGCAAGTATGCACACTTTATAACACTTCGACATCTCTGCACTACTGTGTCTATAGCTGAGGGGGTTTTGCAGGTGATTATTTGTCTGCATGGGATACCAGAGTCTATTGTTACTGATCGGAACCGGGTCTACTTAAGTTGCTTTTGGCGAGAGATTTTCAGGTTGCAGGAGACGGTATTGAAGTGAAGTACAACCTATCATTCCCAGACTGATGACCAGACCGAGGTCATCAACAGGAATATCGAGACTTATTTGCGATGTTTTATTTTAAAGACTCTAAGGCAGTGAGCGAAGTGGTTAGCATGGGCAGAATATTGGTATAACTCTTCGTTTCACTCTATCGCTTAGACCATGCCATTCAAGATTTTATATAGGTGAGATCCTCTATATTTGCTGCACTATGGGCACAGTTCGATGCCAGTCTCTCAGGTGGAACAATATTTGGAGGAGAGGAACATGTTGCTAGATGAGTTAAAGCGTCATCTGACGAGAGCTTGGCAGTTAATGAAGACACAAAAGAACGCGTATAGGAGAGAGGCTCAGTTTGCAGCGGGAGATAAGGTTTACTTAGCTGCGTCCCTACATGTAGAGATCTTTGGCGCATAGGAAGAACCAGAAGCTTTTACCTCGATATTATGGGCCGTATGAGGTTGAGGCCAGGATTGGCCAAGTTGCCACCAGAATCGGCCATCCATCCAGTTTTTCCATGTATCATAGCTTCATCAGTTTTTTATGTATCATACGCCTTCACCAATACTACCGCTGACTTTGACTGAGGATATGGATGTGATCTTAGAGTCAGAGGAGCTGAGAGGAATTTGCAGAGGTCGTTCGGGGGTGCGCGAGGTGGTGGTGAGGTGGAAGCGATTTCTTGATCACGAGTCTACTTAGGAGCTATTTGGAGATATTGTGGAGCGGCTTCCATACTTTCACCTTGAGGACAATGTTGCTTTTTAGGGGAGCAATGATGGAATTATCACGTATCAGAGGCGGCGCAAGGACAATGTAGCTGGAAATGGACTCCATGGGCGGTTTTGTGATTTTAGGCGTTTTGGGGCGTTTTTGTGATTTTTGGACATTTTTTTGACTTTTGGGCCTTTTGTAATTTTTTAGGCCTTTCGGATTTTTTTTGTAATTTTGCCTTTTTCTGAATTAGTATTTATATGCGGGTAGGGGGCTAGGGATTATCATGCTTATTATAGAGAGATCTTCGTAGAGGTTGAGAATTCCCTCTTTTGGTTCGAGAGTGCAGATCCCTCTCGAATAGATGGCTTGGGAGAGAGTTTCTCTCGAAAGAACTCAAATTTATCATTGTTTTCTTCTTAATTCCAATAAAGTCCAGATTTTAGTCCATTTTAGTCCTTGGTTTCTATCATTTTGTTCCCTTTTTGCCTGTTTCAGCTGCAGCTTTACAGTTAACGTTAAGTTTTTGTGTCATTTTTAAGTTTGAGCGGTTCACATATCTTATAAGGGCAGGACCTGCATGTTCTAGTATATGGTTGGGGTTAAATGCATATAATCCACATGAATGATTATAGTAGTAGCACTTATCCTTCCGCAGTAGGTCTGTTAGCACTCAGCAACTTTCATAGAATAAACTCATGCTATTCACAAGCTAAAGCAGGGGATGTTTTCTAATAAACCCATTCGGTTGTGATAAATGAAACTATTTTCATTAATCGAAGGGGATTGTATGATATTTACCCTGTTTGTTGTTAACATGGTGGTTTTCATCCAGAAGACATTGCGATGTTGTCTAAAAGTAGAATGAAGTTATGCAAATTTCATATGTTATTTGAGACTGATTCTCACTAACTTATACTATTTATGATTGCTCCTTCAGATCTAGGATCACTACCTTACACATTGGTGTGGATATGATTCATGAAATCATTCATGATTTACATCAATGCTTCTTGAAGTGTTAGAATTTGCTGGCACCACGGGTGGCTAGCGCTAATTTGAATTGAGTGCTTGCTATAAATATTTGTTTATATCAACACATTTTCCAGTTTTTAATATCAACTTGAATTTCCTTCAACGTAGTTTCCTACAACTAATTATATCACGTGTTTCTTGGACTTTTTTCAGAATTATCTGAAAGAGTTTCCGTTTCTTTATTATTTGAAAGAGTTTCCTGGATATTGGCAGACCTCAAAGATTATGAATAATGCTTGTGTTTTTGTTGTAGTAATATCATGCAATTAGTTACGTGTATTCTTTTTTGAGGATTAATTATATTAAATGGATGCCTGAGAGATGAACATTGAAGAATTTGGAAGAAAAATTTACGACATGTTTCTTAGGTGACATACATATGTTTATATTATGCGTCTATTTGGCCCAACCTATTTTAATGATATTTGGACCCATTTAAAAGGTAATGGAAAGCCAATATCGGATAGGAGTTTTTGACAGAGAGAAGAAGGCACTGAGTAAAAGCCACAAGTATATAATTCGAGTAGTTGAACAAAAGATATTAGAGATGTGAAGAGGTAGGCAAACAATGTTAACAAAATAATTAATTCTTGGTTCCCTAGAAACCCTAAATATCTGCATTGGCTTTATCTGTAAGCAATGCAACTCAGGACTTCTAAACCATGTTGAATGGGTGTGGACATGCCTACATGCGCAATGACATGATATATCGATACTTCAATAGAATTTGGCATGCACATCAAAAGAGTTTGATGTGTGTCCAACACAACATGGCTACACATGGCTTCACGATAGAAGTGTTTAGCTAGCTCCTAATTGAACTCCGACTCTTGGTTCGTTTGAAATATTGAATAATAAAAGAATAGACAAAGACAATGATAAATTTACCTCATAAAATAAATCATGTTCTACTTAATGTACTAAATTAAACTCAAGTTGGATCTGGAGTTCTGCATGGAGTTGCATACTCCTTGGCAGAATCTAGTCTGGTTTTATCACAATGGTAACTGGTAAAAAAGTGTTGCCCAAGAAACAGATAACACTTCGAGGTTGAAAGCTGTTTTACAAATCATTAGAAGCACCGCAACCCTACCCACCAACTTTAGAAAATTGGGGTTAAATGATTATTGGTTTTGAATGGCTTAGTTAGATACAGTCTTTATATTATTGGATCCACTATATTTTGAAACTATGTAGCACGAAGGCTCCCATCACATGTCTCTGTCATTTTGAACGTGCCCTGTGTATTTTCTAGTCATCTCGACTTGTTGTGTTCATGTTGGCATGTCTGTTCAGTGCAACACAGTCGGGAACTTATAAATCCGAAATTATATGACCAGATGTCAAATCAATTGTGATTACATTGGGATACTGTGATATTTACAACAGGAATATACCATCAGGGATTTAATGATATGGTACACATAGTATGTCCTGATACTGGACTACTGTGTTATAATTTTTCCTGGGACAATGAGAACTATAAATATATTTTTATTTCTATTTAATGGGGTTGTACTTTCTGTAATCTTGGATGTGCAAATTTTATTAACCAAGTATTTTAAGTGGCTGTCAATTGTTCTGGATTTATTTATCTTACAACCTTTATTGTCTATATCTAGCAAGTTTTCCCAGCTATGGCACACCAATTTATCCAATGTAACATTCTCCGGACATCGTGCACCATGCAAATGTTCTGTAGTCTGCATAATATGTTTTGGTCCATTTCGCCCCATCTTTGTTGTTGTTAGTGTGTTGAACATTTACTTGGTTCTTTTATATGACAAAACAAGCTCACAACTTAATGAGGTGCCATAGTAGAAATTTTCCCCCTTATGTCATTATAGATCTTCTACCTCAAATGCAAGATCCACTTCAACATCCTATTTGAATGCCAAAATGCCATTAGCATTTAATTCCGTTCACCGATGCATTTTCTTGGTACAAAATTATGGTCTTTGAATAATTGAATAAATGTGACACCTAGAATCATACCAACGGGGTGTATGTTTCATATAATTTTGCATACATATATATTTTAGGATATGAAAATCACGATGAATTGCGGACACGAATGGAGTTAGGGAGCTTGGAGTTTTTGATGCACTCCAATGGCATCTTCCTCTCTCATGCGCACATGCAACATACATACACATATAACATATGCAACACATCAACATCTTGTATATACTGTATATACAACACATAATATACACATGAAACAAACACATGACTATGTTGTGCATTTGTTTGTGGTGAATTTCTTTCGGGGATTTGCTGAGTTTGTTACTTTTTTCCGTGTCAACAAATGATAACTTTTTTGTATGAGCTGATATTTTATAAATAGATCGACAACTTAATTTCTTTTTTCTATTTTGGATTGCAATTTTGGATGTTTAAAATATTATTTTTGCCTTTCAATGTGCACATAATTTCGAAGGTAATACAGTGAAAGAATATTTTTAATATTTTATAATTTTATTAAAAAGTATTTATTTTGACTAGGATAAATACTTAATGTTATTTTGTTTTGAAAGACTTAAAAACTAGATGTATAATGTTCATTTAAACATACTTAAAGGTGGAAAATATAGGTGAAAACAGTTAAAATATACATACCATTTATTTAAGAGTTGATTTTGTTCTATTCTTATTATTTTTAAGAAATTATTTTGAATCGTTATTGAATGAATGAAAGTAATTCTTGTCCCACAAACAGACGCATGACATAACCGTGTGTGTTTGTTTCGTCACTATCGTGTATACTATGAAGCACATACATATCAAAATGAGTATCATGCCTGTGTCTAGCATGTGTCGAACATTGATACTTGCATGATATTTTCCTGACATGTATCAGACACTCTGAAGCATTGTCTAATTTTGAAAACCCAAAAAGTTACATGTTGGAGCTAAGTTCACCTTGAATAAAAACTAAAAATCATGTGTTGGACACTTTAAAGTAATATGTTCTTAAAAATATATTTATAAAGATAGGGTTTCTATGTCAATAAAATCTAAATGTTACACGAACCAAGTTAGCTATCAATTAGTTTTTCTTCTTCTTTCCATCTTGTTTGATTTCGTTACTTAATTATGAGCTGGGTTTTTGTCATTGAAATTTTATATGTTATTTCCTTATATTTTTGGTAGATAACATCCGAATCACTGTGTGTTTTGATGTGTATTGTATATTGATACCCATGCACGCACATACATTGTTTGTATCAGCATGTTGCAGTGTCCTGCTCTTTAAGAATTTGTTATGACACATTGTCTTATACGTGCTTTATAGAGTGTATTTTATGTTGTATGTACAATATAGACTCTGAAAATGGATTGCATATATTGTGTGTGAGTGTGAGTGAGTGAGTGAGTGTGAAATGTGTCATTAGAATGCATCAAAAACTCAAAGTCCACTAACTCCTTTCTTGTCCACAGTTCATCATGATCTTCATGGCCTAAAATATACGTGGATACAAAATCATGTAATACCTACCACCTTTGGCATGGATCTAGCAACCACACTTATTCTATTACTCAAAGATCATATTTTGCAGTGACACGATGCCTCAGTGAAATGTTTCGTGGTCAAGATCCTCAATTGAACATGTGTATATAGGGAACTCGCATTTGAGGCAGGGGATATAAGATCTAAAATGCCAAATGGGAAAATTTTCGCATACAACACCTTAGTAATGTTGTGAGGTTGCTTTGGCATAAGAGAACTAACTAAGTGAATGTTCAACACATTAATAAAAACAGAGTTGGGGCATAATGGATCAAACATATCATGTAGACAAAGAACATGTGCATGGTGTCGGTAGAATGTTACGTTGGGTAAAGTGACATGCCAATTTTAGATGGGAAAACTTTTTTTCGCATCAACAAATGATACCTTTATGTGTAACTAATGATAGTTTATGAATAGTTGCCAACATAATTTCCTTTTTCTGTTGTGAATTATAATTTTGGATATTAAAAAATATTTCTTGGCATTTCAATATAATTATAAATTTGAAGTTTATACATTGGGAAAATAATTTTTAATATTTTATAAGCTTTCTTAAGGGTTAAAAGTATTTATTCTGACAAGGATAAATATTTAATCTTACTTTGTTACAAAAGACTTTAAGATGTATAATCTTCATTCTAACCTTTTATGGTGGAAAATATAGATGAAAACCGATACCATATCCTGGTCATTTATTTTAGATTTATTTTTTGTAATCTTATTATTTTAGATGCATTGTTTTGAAGCGATATCGGTCGGACTGAAATAACTCTTTTCAAATTGTTGTCTCATGTCACTAAAAATAACCAGGCAGATATGGAATGTGTTTGCATGGTTATCTTTTATGATTGTGTTGATACAATTACAGACCTGGTTAGGAAATACTTGTAAGGCGATAAATAGATGTACATAATGTAATGATAGGCATATTCATATATTAATGTACAATTTCCCTTTGAAGATTTTTTAAAGATAACTAATGTCGAGTATAATTGATGTACATTATTTTCAATGGTTAAAGTATTGTAAATTAAATTCCCCCATACTGCAACTTGGCTTTTAATGTTTTACAGGCTGCCAGGTATAGGAATTTGCTATGTTTCCTACTCTTTTAGAGCTTGTTTCTTATAGGATGTAGTTTCACTACCAATTCAATTCTCATGTCATCTATGATTTTGCAGTATATCTTTATGATTTGAAATGTAGATACATACAACATGATTAAGGATGGTCAGGGGTCCGAATCAGGTTGCAGATCTTTCAACTGAAGCTGCACATGTTTGTCTTTCTAATGCAATTTAACCTTACACATCTAAATCGTTGGTTTTTGTTTTTGGCCATTTTCACGGGCGTAATTACAATTTGAACATATAGTAGGTCCCAATTTAAAGTCAATGTTGTTCCGCTTTAAAGATGAGCTTGCTTGCTAGTTAATGTCTGAAACTTATATTGGATGACATTGCTGTTTATACATCTGGTATCTGCTTCACATACCTCATATAATGATGTTGTCTATGTTTCGGCTGTGTGCAAGTTGCAGCACACAATTTTGGATGGTTGGGTTCAGTTTAAGCCTGTCTTAGTTCCAGCAGTAGCTCTCTGTGATGCTTAATGTTTGTTTCAATGTTCTGTTGCTATGACAGAAGAAGAACTGATTTCACTGTTTTATTTCATGTCAATTACATTATCTATAAATATGCCGACTTCGAGCTATTGCAAGCATTTTGATGGAATCTACTGCTGTAGGTGTTGGGAAGAGTTGCCTCCTTTTGCGTTTCTCAGATGGCTCCTTCACGACCAGTTTCATTACTACGATTGGGTGTGTTCTTCTTCAAGTCACCATAGCATATTCCACACTAGAAAGCATGTTTTTCGTTCATATGCAGTGCATTTGTATATTTGCAGATATTTCTCTAATGCTATCTAGCTATATATTCTGAGTTTGTTTCTGAGATGATATATTTATATGCAGGATTGATTTTAAGATAAGAACAATTGAGTTGGATGGAAAGCGGATCAAGCTGCAAATATGGGATACAGCTGGTCAGGAACGGTTCCGAACCATTACAACCGGTACACGTTCTTCTCAGGCTGGCATTTAGATTTTCTGCTTCATATGTTGTATATAAACGAAATCTGCAAGCCCTTTGCTTTTATTTGTTGACAGTTTTCATGAGTAACCAGATCTTGCTTTGTTTATTTTTTTTATATTGCAGCATACTATCGGGGGGCCATGGGTATTTTGCTTGTTTATGACGTAACAGATGAGTCATCTTTTAACAGTAAGCGCTCCCAGGTTTAGCGCACCGTTTATTCTTTTAAATTTTATTCTTTTTTTCTGGCGCGCATGTGCGTGTGCGTGCCCGCCCGTGTATTTCGGGTAGGACAGTACTTTCTTACCCCCCGAATCATGCAGACATTAGGAACTGGATTCGGAACATTGAACAGCATGCCTCAGACAATGTCAACAAGATTCTGGTTGGCAACAAGGCTGACATGGACGAAAGCAAAAGGGTATGCTTAGCTGTCACTAGCCACATCTTTTCTAAAATTAACCATTTTTATTTATTTCGCTTCTTCATGGTTCCTAAATGCCATGCGTGGTGGGATCGATAATGAGGGTAGAACCGCCAAGAAATGGAGAGATTTGAGCATAATATGTCTCGATTTCTGTCTTATGTGTCAGCTTCAAGTGCAAGTCAATCTGAGAGAAAATTATGTTTCACCATTTAAAATTTTTCCCATCTTTTACATTTATTACGTTGATCAAACAGATGACTGACATTTCGGTTTGTTGTCATCTGAAACAAACACAGCTCTATTTTGACTGCATATCCTGTGTTATACAAGTGTGAATTCTGTTTGCTGGATCATTTATTTATCTTGACCTGTTTTGTTCTCTTAGGCTGTGCCTACTTCAAAGGGACAAGCTCTTGCTGACGAATACGGCATCAAGTTCTTCGAAACTGTAAGAAAAAGATTTTGCCGTGTTCTCTTAATTTCCCTGTTCGTGAGGGTAATTCTTGTATTGACTTTCCACCGGAACATAACACGTGCAGAGTGCCAAGACAAATCTCAATGTGGAGCAGGTTTTCTTTTCAATTGCTAGAGATATCAAGCAAAGGCTTGCTGAAACTGATACCAAGGCTGAGGTACCACCTCTGCCCACAAGAGTTGATTAAATCATGCCTTCCAACTTAAATTCCGTTCTTCTCATCTCAACTTTCAGGACAAGACGATCAAGATCAACAAACCAGATCAGGGTGCTGGCGAGGCTCAACCGGCAGCAAAATCATCTTGCTGCGGCAACTCTTAATGGGAGAAATCCGATGGTGGTATCGGGAACTAATTTGCTTGTTATAGGTAGTGGTGTAATGAAAGATATGACGCTAAAAGTTGCCGGGTGCTTGTATTTTATATCTCAATCATTCTTTTCAACTACCTTCGAGTCTGCAATGCAGCTAGCTCAGTGTTGGAAGAAGTTATTATATTGACCCTTGGTCATTGATCACTGCGTTTGTTCCTTTATCTTCTTTCTTTGATCTGTACATGCTGTTGTAGCCCCGCTGGGCTTGTTATGCCCAGTTTTGGCCTCTCTTTTATCTAATTCTCATTTTAAGAACTGATGATTCTGATACAGCTGTGTTCTCCTTATATCAAGCAGCTCATCGACCTGGACCCTGGAGCACGACAAGTTGCCGCGGCCTCAACCATCTGCTGCCGGCTAGGAATGAGAATGTGCATGCCTAAAGCTCGATTGGGCTCCTAATTGGGCATGTCACGTCAATCATTCCTACAAATCCTTCACTAATTATAAAAACAACTTGGCAGTTTGTTGGGACCACATCACTATATAAAAACTGTCGTAAACTGCAGTTAGTTGCCTCCAAGAGTGGATCTTAGATGCATCTTAGAAAAATCCAATCGGATTTTCCCTGATTTTAGTCTGTTTTTAACTCGAAAAAACTAAACCGAGCTGTATGTGTATGACTAATCTTTATAGGACATTTTTTTGGGGAATAAAAGCCAAAAATAAAAATATAATTAGCGAAATTGACCAAAAAAAAAATAAATATTTTGCAAAATTGACGGTGATTGCTCCAACTTGGCCGCACTTGCCAAATACGGCCAATTGATACGTGGCTTATATCAATTGGCCGCACTGGCCAAGTCCGGCCAAATTGATCCATTCATACACTTCAATATATTAATTTGAATAACAAAAAACACTACCATCAACCGGTTTGCGCCTAAGGCGCCGCGAGCAGTGGGCTGGTAACCGAGAATCCAGGGGTCAAATCGCAAGTCATATGATTTAAGAAACTAATATTGATTCATAAGAATACTATAAGTTAGTAGCTATGTCTATATACGTTGTTCATGTGAGTTTAGTGCATAATTACTTCACGGCTTAATTAACAGCAAGCAGCGCCTGGTCTCCGCAAACGATCTACCAGCCTCTTAACATGCAATGCCTATTAATTAGTGTGTGATTAACTAGGTTATTAGTTTGGTTTGTGGGCAAACGACTACTGATTATGAAAGTTGAACAAGCTAGCTTAATTTCTAATCCGTAAATCTTCTATATTTTTTCTTAAAAATATAGGGTGTAATCAATGACCTAGTATAATTTTAAAGGTGAGGCGTGAAGGGAACTATTGTGAATTTAGAAAATTATGATTGATTTGTAGTAGAAGATCAGACAGAGTTCAAGTTTGATTTGTTAAGGTTGGTGAGGTTCAGTTATATATGGAAGTAGTATATAGATATTGGTTGCTTTGAGCCTAGGTATGCTTACTCAATACCCTTTGCAAGAACTGAGTTTTTTGTCAATTGGAAGGGATGTGAAGGGAGTTTTAGAATATGAAGATTAATTTAAACTGTGCCGATTGTCCAAAAAATATACAGAAAGTAAATTCTTTGACCACTATATTAGAGGATTTTCTCTGAGGCAACACCACTAGTCGAATGCTACTTTTGTTGTTTTTTGTGATTCAAATCTCCCAGTTGACTCAGTCGAGCATGAGGATACTCGGTCGAGCTGCTCGACCGAGCAGCTTGAAGACCTTGACAGACCGAGCATGTAGAGAGTTTGGGGAAGTTTTTTCCTTTGACTCGGGTGACTCCTGTAATGCCCTGGAAGCTAATGTACAAGTACTAGAGAGTGGGGGTGGGGGTGTGGGTGAATAGTACTTTAAAATAATCAAGAGGATAATTCCTAATTATCGTGCAAACACAAACAACAATGCTGAATAAAGATGGACAACAATAAGATCACAATGCAAACAATAGATATAATGGGTTCGGATCCACCCAAGTCTCACTGACTTGTTCCCGGTGATCCTACGTCCCAGACACCCGGATCCCTTCCGGTTACTTGAGTTAGAGTCCACTAACTCAAGCTTCCACTAAAAACCTCTGGTAGAAAATACTACAAGGCAAAATGAATACAACGATTCAATCGTGACTCCCACAAGCCGGGATCACGAACCTCTCACAAACCGAGAGCGAAACTCAAATAACAAGTTTAATGAAATATAAAATACTTACTACAAAATCCTATGCCTTGAGAAATACTTACGATATTAGGATAAGGAAAGTAGATGGAGAGAAAAGATGACGAAAACCGAGCACCACTAAGATGATCAGATGGAGACGGCTAGGATGATGAAGATGATGATCGTTCAATGCTTCAGGAGAGTGAACGCATTATAGCTTAAGATCTCTTGGGAGAATTAGGTCAGAGAGAGAGAGAGAGAGAGAGAGAGAGAGAGAGAGAGAGAGAGAGCTTTTCAGGAATTCGAGAGTTTCAAGTGGAGTGCAATAAGTAATGAATGAAACTCATGCGAGTAATAGACAATGAGCACATTAGAGAGTGTCCGCTAGGATGATCCTCTCTTTGGATTTCCCCTTAGGGTTCCAATAAACAAACCCAACTCAAAGCTTCATCCACAAATTCGAAAGTGAAAATGTGCTAGAGATAAAATCACAAACCAACCAACAACAATCACAAAACACAATCACACAATAGAGATTTAGATATTTATAATGAAAAAGGAGAAGTTTTTACTCAAAATCTATCATCCAATTACAATACTAAACCTAAATCAAAATACACAAGAGAATGTGGAGATTTCACCCAAATGTCACTCCCAGATGAGTTCTTCCACTCTCAAATGATCCTCCAAGCTCCAAGCGTCATCATCCTCCCCCCATAGCCTCCAATCTCTCCCAAGCCCTTAAAAACTCAAAAAAAGCAAGAATAGCCGAACTTAACTTCCCAAAAATGCTACAGCCGCAAAATAACCCCCCAATACTCATTGCGTGTTTGAAAAAGCCCCAGCGGGTCGGGTTTCGGAGCGCCCGACCCACCTGCTCATTATTTGCGCGCGCGTGTTGCGAAATTCGCAGCAGCGGGCCGGCCCATCGGCTGGCCCGCTCGATATAAAAAAACTTTTTTAAAAAAAATAAATCGCAGTGGACCACTCCAAGAGTGGGCCGAAACTTAAATTTTTTTTAATTTTAAAAACCAAAGCAGCGCCCGCCTCAAAGGCCGGATCGGTGCCAGTGGCGCCATGGGGTCGCGCCACGTGGCGCCCCAATGAAACCCTTTTTCCTGGTTTTAAAACCCTTTTCTCATCCAAATAATTCCAAAAAATACCTAAAAATCTCAGAAAAATCCCAGAAAATTCTGAAAAATCCCCAAGACTCCCAGGAGTACCAGAAAAATAGGAGAAGGATAAATTAGTCCATATGATGAGAAAATAAATATAATGGCTGTTATAAAACACTATTGACTTCCAAAATTCCATATAAATTATTCACATGCTCAAATAATTCCCAAAAAAATGGAGATATGATCAAAATAATATCAGGAGCATATGAAAAATAATAGGAAGCCAATAACGACGATAAAATCCATATTTTGTGCCAAAAATGAGAGTAAGCTCCTAAAATGACATGAAAGGAAAATATACCCAAAAAGAGCAAGTTTAAGCCTAATCTTTAGCACAAAATGGGAGTAGTTAAGGGGTATAAATATACAATTTTCACTCCGAATCACACCTCCAAACTAGCTTTTTGCTAGTCACTAGCAAAATATGCGATAAATTCGGATTAAAGTGAAAAACATGCACCAAACTCAAGATATCATCATGGTATACCCCAAATGATATTTCCAAATGATTTCAAAGCCACTATATCCAATGTATGAAAGTAAACAACAAATGAAACTCTCTTCAATCCAGTTCAAAGAAAAGTGAGGTAATAAGCACGTATCACATTCATTAGGATATATCGCAAATGACAAAATTTCCAATTTTCATAGAAATGGCCAAAACAAAAGAAATTCCTCTAAGTGGTGGGAGATGAGATTGCATCACTCATGTTGCTTATTCTTTCATTATTCATTCATTTTTTCTTTTTCTTTTCTTTTTCCGTCTTTTTTTGTATTCTTTTTTTGTGTTTATGTTTTGCATTCACGCGATAACGCTATGAAATGCAAACACCGCCCCCTTTTGCATACACGCGATAACGCTATATAGGCAAAGGGATGGAATGATCCCCTAAATCTCATCTTTGGCGTCCTCCCCAATGTTTCGTGGGGCACCGGCTACTCAATTTGATTAGAAAGAAACATTCACTTATATTAACTCTCTTTCATTCCAAACATGAATTATCAACTCATCCACCCACTCCTTAGGAGGAAAACAAACATGCACCATATGGCCGCACCCAATCCAATTAAAAACTACACCATCCATCCCAAATCATGCAATCACTTACACCAAACTATTCCCAAATTATTTCAAAGAGATATCACGACGTATAAAATAGTTTCATACATGGCATATAATGTTTGAATCCAAATTGGAAAAGAAATTAAAACATGCCAATCCAACATCAAGAAATTTGATACCAAAATGATAATCCGAAAAAAGTGCATGGCATTAAGCATGTAGGGACTAAACAAAGAAAGCGGCGTATGGACAAGGAGGACAAATAAGATATGCAATAAAGATCATTGGATGAGAGCAAGATGGATGTATCTCAAAAAAAAAATTTAACATCAAAATCCTAACAAACCTAAAGATTCTAACACTCTCCCCCCCAACTTAAAATAAACAATGCCCCCAATGTTGGGAGAGTATTAGATCTTGGCAAAAGATCCTAGAAAAGAAAAGAAAAACACACGAAAGTAAACATGTAAAAGCAAACTAATTAACTTTTGATTTTATTTATTTACACTACGTAAAGGAAAGAATACACCTTAGCAACAGGCGGATTGATAGATGCAAAAATAGGCTTCAGGGGTGGTCTTCATCCTTATTGTCCATTGCTGGTTGTATTGAACTTGTCAAGTCTGGCATCTATGGCATGGTGGGGTTTTGGATGCAGGCCTTCCGTATTCCTAAATCTATTCTCCGCTCTCTTACTTCCATGTGCAGAAAGTTTATTTGGGGGAATAACCACCTTTGGGCTTGGAATGATATGTGCGCTCCCAAACAAGAGGGGGGTGTGGGAATTAGAAGTTTCAATGATCTTAACAAAGCACATGGTGTTAAGCTGACCTGGCGCATGCTTACGCATGGTGGTATCTGGGCTTCTTACATGAGGACTCGGTATATGAATAATACTGGTTTATTTCTGGCTAAGGCTCACCCTATGCAATCTTGAACATGGAAATTCATTCTTCATTGTCGGGAGTTTACTAAAAAGCTCACCAAACGTAATGTCAGAGATGGTACTAATACACTATTTTGGTATGACAATTGGCTTCCTTGTGGTTCCCTTGGGGACTCCTATGAGGTGCCTAATGGGGAGGAGAGATACACGGTCAACGATTACTGGTCTGAGGGTAAATGGGTGGAGAGTAATTCTCTTATGCATGTCCGCCACTTCATCAATTCGGTGGTCTTATCCACGGGCGATGACTCTTGGTCCTGGGTTTCCAAATCTCCATCTCTTCGTAGTGCTTAGGATGGCTCTCGGGTTTCTAAACCCCTCTTTCCTTATTACAAGGTGGTCTGGTTTCAGAAGCATATCCCTAAGATGACTATCACTTTACTGCGAGCTTTTCACGGGAAACTCCTTACCCGTGACAAGCTCGTGAAATGGGGAGTGCCTACTTCACCCTTCTGTGTATTATGCTCTGATAATATTCATGAAGATATGGATCATATATTTTTTGAATGCAGCTATACTAAATACATTCTTTGCAGGAACTTTCTTAAACTTGGGGTCACCTCTACTTTGCCAACAACACTGGCAGGAATATGCGACTTGATTCTTGCACAATTTCATAGGAAGAACAATATAGGGAGGCAGGTCAGGACAGTTCTTGCTGCTATGACTTGGCACATTTGGAAGGAGAGAAACAGAAGAATCTTTGAGGGTGCTAGTCAGATGCAGACTCAGCTATTCGAGAACATTGCTGATGCTATCAGAATTGCTTTGCGGCATGTGGATTGGGAGCAGGATGATGCTGGTGCCCCCCCCAACAAATTGGGGGCTTGTAGACTAGGTTGATATGTACATGTATTTTGTTTTCTCTCTTGGCTCTACAGATAGCGGAAGGTGTTAAGTATTGGTGGGGGTGACGGCGCCTGTGCCCTTATCCCACTTTACTAACATCCTTCTTCCATCCATGAGAGTCTTGTACTTTTTTGTGAGATTCAATAAAGACGCAAAGCATATTCTCCAAAAAAAAGGCGGATCTCGAATGTATAATGGTGGTGGCAACTGCTCGATCATATCCTTTCGCTCCTCTGCGAGCGTCTTTAGAGCTAGGCCTCCACCGGCCTCCTTGGATTCCAGCAATGCAACTCCAATCGTCCCCTTTGGGTAATATGTGTCACGTGGAAGACGAGCTGCATCAATCCAAGCCATGTCCTCATGCCCTGCAAAAGCATTCCAAAACGGGTCGTCAAAACAAATAAAAGAATATAAATGCAATGGACGACAATCTGAAGCAAATGTATATTGAAGTGAAAATTTTGGTTCAGAAATGCAAGGCATGAGATGGTGGAAACTTTCCTGAAAAATGTCACTAGGTGTGGCATGATACTCTGCCTCAGGAGGAGGGGAAAGCGGCTGCAGAGAGAAAAATGGAGTAGGATGGAACTCGGGCTCAATATATACCATGTCGCAATCCCCGTCACTATCCTCTTCCTCGACATCAATATCAACATCAACAATCTCTGCGGAACTCCCCACAACTGGTAACTGCTCCTGATAAACCTCCTCGATGACTGGCAAGTGCGCATCCTGAGGCGAGGGAAGTGACATATGTGACAGGACTGGAGGTAGACATGTCTCGGACAAATCCAAGCATGCATCATCCTCGTCATCCCAGAAATAGTTCATATCTCTCATCCTCCCTAAGTACTCAACCGCATCGACCTGTGAAGCTAACTCTGAAGTGGATTGTGGCTCAGGCTCCATGGTGTCCTCAATCTGCTCTTGGCCATCATGCACATCCGCTTCATCCTCAACCTCAAAGTTGTTGCGGGGTAGAACTCGCGTACAATGAATTTATATTATGGGGGAACCAAGGGCACAATGGTTATGCTAATGACAGGATCAAGGTATGCTATTTAACATGTGATTAGTGGGGTGATGAGGCTAAACTTGCTGCGGAAGTTGACCACAGTACCGAATCCGATAGGATATGATGGAGGGGCTGAACTGCTTAGGGTGAGGGCGAGCATGACCGGAGATGACGAGCTAACCTGCGCAAGGAGCAACTCGTCAGAAAGCCCGGGTTGGGGTCCAACCCTTAACCTCTCCGATGCCTAAGTCAGTAATAGGACTTAAAGCGGGGGCTAGGCACGCAGGTCGGACTAAGGGTGAGTCGACCGTACGTGACGAGCTATGAGTGGAAGAACAAAGATATGGACGACCTTTGCTCATGTGTGTGAATAATAAGATTGAGATTCAATTTTCCAACCTCTCCACCGTAAGAAGCGAAGGGGTATTTATACCTGACAGAAGGCGGTTAGGTGGGGCTGATATGGCATGCTGACTCGACGTGCTGAGCTGGCCCTGCTGTCAACGGAAGCTTCGGACGAGGATGTCAGGAACAGGAGTGTCAGCCACACTTTTTTCAGATGGCGCAACGGCCAGGGGCACTTTTGTCAGGGTGTCAGGGCCGAAAGCATTAAGTGTTAGGGGGCGCAGCAGCTAGGGGGTGCTTTGTCAGATGCTCGGGCGATGTTAGTGTCAGTAGCGTCCTTTGTACTAGGTTGCTTGTCGTGTCCGATGTGCCAAAGAGTCGTCGGTGCGCATCCAAGGTATGTCGCTACCGATGGGGTCGCCAGGTCATCCCGGATGGAGGGCACGTTGTCCGGCCACACGCCTTGCGCGTTGTTCCCGGCGAGCTGGGGGGGGGGGGCGAGTCGGGTGACGACCGGGACCCTGGAGGAGTGCGGCTCTGCCACCGCCCATAGTAGGGTGCACCCTTCCTTTGGCCGTGTCAGGCTCCAGGGTAGCCTGGCGCTCCGTTGTGGGTGAGTTAAGTGCACGGTCTCTGAAGTCACTGGATTGGCGCCCGGGAGCTGGGCCCGTCGGCCTCCGGGATGGAAGAATGACATAGGTAGGATGTTTGGTGGCCCGGGGATAGAAAGTTGGGCTATCACGATCTTTAGGTCGTAACAATTGCCCCCGGCATTCGAGTCTAAGGTGGATGCCCGGCTCGGCTCGGATGACGTATCGCCTTCCCTTCCCGAAGAGAGCAGCTCGGACCTTGCTCCGTGTTAGGAAGCGATGGCTACGGTCTCGGGGTTCCCGCCCCGATAGCCATTATTGCGATTTGAAAGGGTGGCGGAAGTCGATGTGTCTTCGCCACTGGACGGGTGACGCGTGGTTGAAATGACTGTCGCGGCAGACGAGGCGTCAGAGGTGCATCGGTGGACGCCGCGTGGCGGCACGGCGACGGTCGGGATGGCCCGAGGTTTGCTATAAGTATGGGGGGAGAGGATTAGTGGAAAGTTTCTCACGATTTCTGTACCCGATCGTGCTTTCCAGTTTCCGGCCATCGCTCATCGTTGTTGCTGCCGGTGCCCTCGTTGGGGACCTGCTTCTGGTTGTTTCCTTAGCTTGATGGTTCGGCCAGATAATTTCCCGTCTTTTCCATCGATGGCTTCTCGTTATAAGTGCGGTAGTAGCAGTGGGGTTGGGAAGGAGGAATCAACGGAGGAGGGTAGCGGGCAGCGGAGAGGCCGAACGGATGTGTCGAGACCGGTTGCGGCTACATCGTGCAATCTGGACCGGGTCAACATTCTGGAGATCCGCATAAGGTTCATTCGTCCACCCTGTGTAGTGCGACTGCCTAGGCCCAACGAGAGGGTGTGATGGCCCCAAGATGACGAGGTTGGTGTTTATGTCCAGGCCCTTGAGTTAGGGCTCCGTTTCCCGATCTATCCTCATCTTCTCCACCTTCTGAATTTCCTGGAGCTACCGATCTACGCGCTGGTGCCCAGCTCCTTCAGTTTGTTTGTCGGATTCGTTGTCTTAAGTCTCACCAGTTCCCTGAGTCCGTCCCTGTCGTTGTTTCAGTATTTCTTTGGGGTGAGGAAGCGTGGGACGTACTACCGTGTCTATACGAGGCGGGGACGGGAACTTGTTGTCGGGGTGCCGGATACTGCCAACGGTTGGGCGGAGAGCTTCGTCTTTGTCACGATGCCGGTGGACGCGGTGTTGATGTCGAAATGGGGGCTTTGAACCCTCTAGTGAGCGAGGAGGTGGCAATTACGAACGAACTTATGGCGAATGTCCAGATTTTGACAGAGCTACCTGAGGCAGACCGCCGACTAACGGACTTGACGAAGGATGATCGGCTCGCCCAAGAACTCTGGCCCCACAGGTATTCTCTGGCTGGTGGGCCTTCAAGTGGGCTTACCCTAATTTCTCTTTCCTTTGTAGGTGAGGACCTGATGTGTTCGTGGGAGGAAATGTTGAGGGCGGCCGGGGTGAGGATCACGAAGAGGGCCGACCCTCTGGACAAGGGTAAGGGAGTGATGAACTAGGAAGGGCCGGCCAAGGGGGTTGCCTCGAAGCTTAGCACTGAGATTCCGGTCGTGGAGGAGGCGAGCAAGAGGCAGCGGGGTCCGAGCCGAACATTCCTTCCCCCCAAACTGGCGGGGTCGTGCCGAGGGGCACATCCATCCCGGAGGCGGTCCAAACTTCACCCGGGGCTCCTGCCTCGGACGAGGTGAACAGGAGGCACAGGGGGTCTAAACTGGACGTACCTCTTCTCGAACTGGCGGGGTCGTACCGAGGGGCGCAACCATCCCGCCGAACATTCCTTCCCCCCAAACTGGCGGGGTCGTGTCGAGGGACGCATCCATCCTGGAGGCGGTCAGCACTGCCCCAGGGGCTCCTGCCATTGACGACGTGAACAGGAGGCAGCGAGGGTCCGAACTGGATGTACCCTGCTCTCGAACTGGTGGGACTGAACCTGGGATGGGCAATATGGCTCCGCCGGGGGTTATAACCTCGGGCAAGCGCCGCCGGCCTCCTCCCGTCGAGAAGTGGCCCTACCGAATTCCCTCGCCGGAGATGGGGAGAGAAGCGCATCCAGGTTGCGAGAGGGCACTCACCCACTTTAAGCTGACGAGGGCTGAGGCCGAGGCCCTATCGAGCGTGGATCTTCACCAGCCAGTCTATCGGGTAAGCCGGCAGGAGTCCGTATTCGAGGATGCCGGGGTCGCAGCCCGACTGGCGGAATACTTCGTGTTGCCGAGGGACCGTGAGTCCTTAACCAACGTGGGCACTGAGAGGTTATGCGACACCGTTGTGTAGCATACCATGCAGGTAAGCCGAACTTCCTAATTTGCGTCCGGGGTCTCCTAATTTGCGTCCTGACTGGGTCATGTTCTTTGGCAGGCGATGTCGGCAGTGGTGGCCTTGCAGCACCACACCCCTGTGGCCTTGGTCCGGGCTTCCCGAGATGAGGCAAAGGACGAACTTCGGGAGGTGCGGAGCCAATTGCGAGGGAGTGAGGCGGATTTGGAGCAGGTTATCCGGCTCCGTGCCGGCGATGGGGCACGGCTCGAGCTCCTAGAGGCACAGGTGGCTAGGCTCACCCACCAGCTGAAGGACGAAGAGGGCAAGGGGGCCAGACTCACCCACAAGATGAAGGAAGAAGAGGGCAAGGGGGCCTTGCTCGCCCGCCAACTGGAGGAAGAGAAGGAGCGAGGGGCCCGGCTTGCCCGTCAGCTCGAGGAAGAGAAGGAGCGAGGGGCCTGGCTGGTCCGCCAGCTTGAGGAAGAGAAGGGGGGGCCCGACTCACTCGCCGTCTTCAGGAGGAAGAGGAGACGTGGAATGATATCTTGAAGCGGAACGTCGTGGTGACGGCCAGCAAGAAAAACATGATCGACGTTCAGCAGAGAAGGATAGCCGAGCTGAACCGGGCGATCGAGTTGGGGATGAAGGAGAAGGTCGTCTTGAAGAAGCAGCTAGAGGGCGGGGCGATGATCGGTCAGGACGCGATCAACGCCACAATCCGCCGTTATCAGGATGAGGAGCTAATCCCTATGATGACGGAGGCGAGGGAGGCAGGCGTTCTCCAAGGAATGGAGAAGATGAAAGCCCGACTGGCGAGTTTGCATCCCGAGCTGAAGGCCGATTTTCCTGAACTGGACGTGCCCTCGCCGGGAGAGATGGAGGAGGAAGTGACGGAGCAGGGGTGCTCGTAATCGTAGGGGAGTGAGGGATATTTTGTATGGCCGAGCGTGATCCCGCATTGTATAGCAGACGATCTAAAAAGTTAAATGAAATATATATATTTTTGTTTTATTCCGTAGTTCCGCGTGAGACCGAGTCATGAATGCCCCCAACGTTCCCTCTAGGACGAGCTCCGGGGTGAGGAGTAGGGGAAAGTTGTCACAAAGTAGGCACAGGTGCACCTGGGCACCCCCTGCAGGTCAGCTTTATTTGGCGAGCTTGCACCCGTTGGTCAAACCGGTCGCGCTGAAACCTTTCCCCCGGTTTTCGGTAGGAGTGCCTTGCGTCGAGCTGATTTTCTTAGACTGCCTCATTGGCGTGGGTGTAGGAGGAAGCCGTATGGGCCGAACGAAGGGAAAAAGGCGGGGTTTTACTTCGAAATTCCCGCCCCGAATCGCCGTTGAATCGTGGACGTCACATCGGAGTAAAGGTGGGTGGGAATCGAAGCATCTCGACCGTTCCCCGAGGGACGCGTGGGGGGATGTGACAGAGGGCATCAGGTGAAGCGCCAGGTGGGCTGGATTGGCGACCGTGGCGGGCTTCGTGTGGCTGAGATCAGTAGGCGGTTTCTATAAGAGGAGGCGGAGGGCACTGTGGAAGAATTTCTGGCTTCCAAAATTTTCAGGAGCTAATCTCTTGAGTTCAGTCGATCGTCTCCGTATAGGCCGGGTTCGTTGCCGAAGTTTGTGTCGCCATCGCCGCCACCTTCGCCGCTGTAGCGAGTAGTCGACATGTATATTCCTTTTCTTCCCTTTGAGATGGTTTCGTCGTCGTCCACCTCGTCGTCCTCGACCTCGTCGTCGAGGTCGACGGGCGGCTCTACGGCAAAGTCTGTGGAGGTTGTGGGGGGTACCTCCAGGGGGTCAGGGCCGTAGTGGGTCTGGGTCTACAGCAGGAAGTGTGGGCCCGGGGAAGGGGAAGGGGCCCCTAGGGATGAAAGCGACGTCGTCCGGGAGGGCACACGTGACCGTTGCTAGGGCCGGTGGGGGTGCCTGCCGAGGTACTGAGTCAGAGGTCGGAGGCGCAGACAGACATCGTGCCCAAGGTGCACGTGAAGTATATCATGTTGAGTATTAGACTCCCCGGATTTGGTTTTGGATGATGAGCAAACATAAATAAATCGTGAACTAACACTTTGTGAGCGCAGTTATGGAGATCGTCGCCAAATTCACGTGAACATCTAAAGCGACGTCTCAAGACTTCTCAAAGCACGTATTCATATGCCTAAAGCTTCGTTGAAGCTTTTTGGACCAACCTTGAAGTCATGAAGATTCGATCGAAGCTTTTGAAGACGGGTTGTCTAGATTTATATTTAGTCTTCTAGCTTTGTTCTTTAGAATGTTAAGCCTTGAGTAGGTATTATCATTTGATCTTCATATCACTCCTATCTTAGAGCTAGGATCTTAGTAGAAGTCCATTCAAACTTTCCCGAAGCATCGCGCTTCGATTCGGGACTTCTTGTGCATGTTAGTTGGTTCAAGAAGAAGAACCAACCGACTAGATGGTGATCTAGTCGGTCGGAAAAACTTCTTGGACCGACTAGTTTGTTTCCTAAATTCCAAGCCATTTACTGTTCACAGTTAGTCGGTCTTAGTTGACTCACCGATTGACTAGTTGGTGAACTAGTCGGTCAGTGATGCTTCTTAGACCGACTAGTTGAACATTCCCTGTTCATGCCAAGTTACTGTTTATCGTTAGTCGGTCTAAGAACGTTTGGTGACCGACTAGTTGATGAACTAGTCGGTCAACATTTGTTCTTGGACCGACAAAATCAATTTGTATTCAGACTAATAGTTTTCAACTCTTAGTCGGTCTAAGTTAACTGACCGACTGACTAGTTGAGAAACTAGTCGGTCGGAAAGTCTTCTTGGACCGACTAGTTCTTTAGGTCTGAAATTTCATCTGTTCACTGTTCATCCTTTAGTCAGTTCATGTTGTTTCACCGACCGACTAGTTGATGAACTAGTCGGTCAGTGGTTGTTCTTTGACCGACTAATTGCTCCAGATTTCCAACCGTTGGGAGTTGACCTAGCTCGATTTTGTGGGACCCTATAAATACAAAGCTTGGTCGTTTCTCTCAAGGTTAGAGCTGATATTGAGAGCCTTATTCAGATTAAAAGAGTTAGAGATTGAAACTCATTTCCAAAGCTCTCTTCCTCACAAGAACTCCAATCTCTCTCTCATTTGAGATCTAGAATCCATCTTGAGAGAACTTTGTTCTTGTTGAGCCATCCAAGCTATTGCTTGAATCCAAGCTGTTGCTCATATTGGTGGTGCTAGGTCTTGGTGACTTCTCCTTCCTCAAATCCCTCCTTGCCCTAATTTGGTAAGAATACTCAAGGTATAGGGTTTGTGGTAAGTTGTTGTTTATTTCATATAAACTCATTTATTGGTATTGATTCTCTCGGTTGTGAGAGAAGGTTGTGATCCCGGGTTGTGGGATTCACTATTGCTATTGATTGTATGAGTTGATCTTGTGAAGGTTTTTCACAAGGTATTCATAGTGGAAATCTTGGGTTAGAGTTTCTAACCTAAGTATCCGAAGGGGATCCGGGTGTTCTGGGACGTAGGATCACCGGGAACAAGTCGGGGAGACTTGGGTGGATCCGAACCCATCATATCAATTGTTTGCATTGAATATTTGTTGTTGTCAATTTTAGCTTCCGCATTTGTTGGTAGTAGTTTGCACGATAATTAGGAATTATACTCCTTGTTATTTTTAAAGTACTATTCACCCCCCTCTAGTACTTGTGCAGTAGCTTTCAGGGCATTACATTTGGTATCAGACCCAGATACTAAGCTATGTCTGCCAACGACAACAAGACCGTGCGTCCACCTTCGGATTATAGCACCTTCAAGAACCGTGAAGGAGCTTCTTCGATAATGGAAGGACATTCCTCAACGAGGCCTCCATTCTTCAACGGTACCAACTACAGGTACTGGAAATGCCGGATGGAAACTTTCCTCTGGAGTGCTTCACTATGGAGGACCACAATGAAGGAGTGTGTCGAGCCCGCCGAAGAAGATTTCGAGAAATGGACAACCGCGGAGGTCGCCGCGGAGGTAAGCAATGCCAAGGCAATGAACACCTTGCAATGCGCATTGGAGCCCGAGGACTTCAATAAGATATGCACATGTAAGAGTGCATATCAAATTTGGAACTCCATCCTCATCTTACATGAAGGGACGAGTAGGGTAAGAGACTCTAAACTCGTTGTAGTTAATAAAGATTACGAGATGTTTCATATGCTACAGGGTGAGAAGATGAAGGAGTATTATGCTCGCTTCGTCGACATCATAAACGAGTTAGAGGCTCTCGGCAAAACCTACACCCAAAAGGAGAAATGTTCGAAGCTTATCGAAGGACTTCCTTCTAGTTGGGAAAAGCATACATTCGCCATCGAGGAAGGTAACGATATGAACAAGTATACCGTAGTTCAATTAATGGGTACTTTAATGTCATACGAGGTACGCAAGGATAGCAAGGTGAAGTTACAAGAGAAGATGAAGTCTTACTTGAACCAAGACGTGCCTAAGAAAAAGGCGATTGCGTTCAAGGCGGCTCCATCCACCTCTACCGATGACGAGGACTCAGAAGACGAAATGGACATGGAATCCATTGCCCTCATGGCAAAGACGTTCAATCGCTTCTTCCGAAAAGGTAACTTCAAAGGCAAATCTAAATTTACTTCTACTAATGCCTCTCCTCCTTTGTGCTTTAAATGCAATAAGCCAAGACACATCAAAGCGGATTGTCCACAAAACAAGCAAAAGTAAAAGTGGAAGGCGCCGAAGTACGACAAATCGAAGAAATATAAGAAAGGCTACAAGAAAAGATTTGTCGGTTTCACCGATTCCGAAGATGACTCTTCAAGTAGGGAGTCGGATGATGTGAAAGTGGAGCAAGCGCATGTATGTTTCATGGCTAACGAGGAAAATGTTCAAGAACCCGCCTCCGATGATAGCGAGGATGAAAGCGATGATGTAACTATGGATGACCTTAGACTAGCTAATGAGCAAATATGGAATAGATATGCTAAATTAGTTGAACGATATACTAAGACTAAAGATGAGCTAGTTAGCATCCAAACCTCACCTAAAACTATCATCACCAACAACGACACCGTTGTTGAAAAGTTAAGAAATGAGATTGTTAATCTCAAATCTAAACTTGAACATGTTAGCATCGAGGATTCGGATGAACATAAGATAGCAGATTTGACTTCTCAAATCTCGACTTTGAGTATTGAGAATGAAAATCTCAAGTCTCGTGTTTATGCGCTCACATCGTAAGTGTCCACTTTGGGTGCTTCGATGCATTCTCTCACCGAGAAATATGAGTGCACTATAGGCCGAATTAATAAATTCAATAAGGGTAAGGACCATTTGAATAACATCCTAAATGAATTACTTCCGGCCAATCACCACATTGGCTTGGGGTATAAGATGGGGAGTTCATCCAAGTCGGCCACTACCTTTGTTAGGCCTACTTCCGATGCCTCACCGAGTGGGAGCAAACACTCAATTGGTAGTTCATCTACCAATGGTGCTTCCACTTCGCACACACCCTCTTTTGGAAAGAAACCCACTTTGGGTGGACCTCCAAAGAAGGGTCATGCCTACATGTACACAAATAGTATGCCACGTAGGAACACACGTCCTACTCCACCGGCTCACTCATATGATGATTTCTATGCTACACATTCACGGGCACGTGCACAACATGTGAGACACCCTCACGCACGTGTTCTCTCACATGCATATGTTCACCCACATCGTCATATGAATAATTATACATATGCACCATTTCATCATGTTCCTTTTACCTATCCACGACATGCATCACGTAGAAATCAACAAAGCATGCATGCTCCCAATAGGATTAAGGCTCCCAAAATATTCTCAATTTGGAGCCCAAAGGACACAAGTATGGATGAAAAACAAATCTACATGACTGATTATTTTTTGAATGTAGTGGATAATATTAATTATACTGGGAAGTCTAAGTCCAATTGGACTTGGCTTCCAAAGGTCTAACCTTTGAGGACCCAATGAACTTGGGTACCATGAAATGATATAATCATCTTTAGGTACTCAAGAAAAACAAACGGAGCAACAAAGTTAAATTTGGCTCCAAGGATGGGTGGATACTCGATAGCGGGTGTTCAAAACACATGACGGGCGATGCTCAATTGCTTTCCGGAGTGGTGCCCATTGCTAATGGGAACCGGGTAATCTTTGGAGGCAACGAGAGCGGAACCATCGTCGGTGTTGGTAAAGTGGGTAACCCATCTAAACCCTTAATTAGTGATGTCTATCTTGTTAATGGTTTAAACCACAATCTTATTTCAATAAGCCAACTTTGTGACAAAGGTTACAAAGTTAGCTTTGCGAAAGGATTGTGTCACATTTTTAATAATGTTAATAATGATTTATTATTTTCCGGCACACGCCATAAAGATATTTATATTTTGGATCTTCGTAAGTCATATGAACAATGTCTCGTTGCCAACACAAGTGAACAACACTTATGGCATCGACGCTTTGGTCATGTGAACTTTGGAACAGTTTTAAGCTTTCAAAATTAAATTCCATTAAAGGTTTTCCTAAGCTTGTATTTGAAAATAAAAGTTTTTGTGACTCATGTCAACGAGGCAAGCTTCCTAAATCTTCATTTAAACCTAAGAAAAGCATTTCTACTAAACGGCCTCTAGAGCTATTACATCTAGATTTATTTGGGCCAGCTAGAGTTGCTTCTTTAGGAAATGCTAGATATGGGCTTGTCATCGTAGATGATTTTTCGAGATTTACATGTGTATTTTTCTTATGTAATAAAAATGAAGTTTTTGAAAACTTCACAACATTTGTGAAGAAAGTACAAAATCTCATCGGAACCACCATTGTCACTATTCGTAGTGATCATGGAGGTGAATTTGAGAATGAGTCTTTCTCAAATTTTTGTGATGATCTTGGAATTACACACACGTTTTCCTTCCCTCGCGCACCCCCTCAAAATGGTGTTGTTGAGAGAAAGAATCGAACGCTTGTGGAGTGTACTCGCACAATGCTCGATGATAGCCAACTTGGCCATCAATTTTGGGCGGAAGCGGTACACACCGCTTGCTATGTATTTAATAGAATACTTTTGAGGCCCGACACCAAACAAACTTGTTATGAATTGTTGTTTGGTAGATTGCCTCAAGTTAAACATTTTCGTGTTTTTGGTGCGAAATGTTTTATTAAAAACACTTATGAAAATTTGGACAAGTTTGATCCGAGATCGGATGAGGGGATATTTGTTGGGTATTCCTCACGTAGCAAAGCCTACCGGATATACAACAAAAGATCCTTGACGATCGAGGAATCACTACAGGTCTCTTTTAATGAAAATTTTATTCCTTCTAGAATTTCAAATGATGATGATTCAATGGATGTTTTATGTGATTCTATTGATAATTCTAAGTCTATTGATTCTATTGATTCTATTGATACTAACCCGACTAATGAGGTTGTTGAGAATGTTCCTAGTGATCAGGGAATTCCCAAACGGCTTCAAACGGTTCGTGATCATCCCCATGAGCAAGTCATTGGCAATATTCATGATAGAGTCAAGACGAGATCGCAAGTCCACCACTTCGCCAATTGTGCCTTTGCCTCCTCGATTGAGCCAAAGAATATAAATGAAGCGTGTGAAGATAGTGCTTGGATCCTGCCATGGAGGAGGAACTCATTCAATTCGAGAGGAATGAGGTATGTGAGCTTGTTCCATTGCCTTCGAAGAACCACACCGTTATAGGAACGAAGTGGATCTTCAAGAACAAAACCGACGAGAACCAAATCGTCGTCCGGAACAAGGTTCGGTTAGTAGCTCAAGGCTATCGACAAGAGGAAGGTATCAATTTCGAAGAATCCTTCGCTCCGGTAGCTAGATTAGAATCTATTAGATTATTGTTATCTTTTGCATGCCATAAAAATTTCAAACTATTTCAAATGGATGTAAAAAGTGCATTTTTAAACGGAGATGTCGTTGAGGAAGTTTATGTTTCTCAACATACGGGCTTTATTAATGAAAAATTTCCAAATCATGTTTTTAAACTAAAGAAAGCACTTTACGGTTTGAGACAAGCTCCTCGAGCTTGGTATGATCGCCTAAAGAATTTTCTTTTGGATTTGAATTTTAAAATGGGAGAAGCCGATTCTACACTTTTTGTTAAGCATTCGAATAATGATATACTTTTAGTTCAAATTTATGTTGATGATATCATTTTCGGTGCTACTAACTTCGCTCTTTGCGAAGAGTTTTCTAATGTTATGAAGGAACAATTTGAGATGAGCCACATGGGTGAGCTCAAATATTTCTTAGGTCTCCAAATTCGCCAAATGAACGATGCAATCTTCATCCACCAAACGAAGTACACATTGGAGTCACTAAAGCGATTTGGAATGGAGAATGCCTCCGGGAAAAAGACTCCAATGAGCACTACTACGCATCTTGATAAAGATACGGGCGAAAAAGATGTAGACATTCGTCTATATCGAGGTATGATAGGTAGTTTACTTTATCTTACCGCTAGTAGGCCCGATATTATATTTGTCGTATGTATTTGTGCTCGTTATCAGTCTCAACCTAAGGATTCTCACTTAGTAGCGGTAAAACGTATTTTTCGCTATTTAAGTTACACATTAGACTTTGGATTACTTTATCCAAAATCTAGCACGTATGAGTTAATCTCATATAGTGACGCAGATTATGCGGGATGCAAATCGGACAGGAAGAGTACTAGTGGCACTTGCCATTTTATAGGAAATTCTCTTGTCTCTTGGTTTTCCAAGAAGCAAAATTCAGTATCTCTTTCAACCACCAAGGCGGAATACATTGCCGCCGGTGCTGCATGTGCCCAGGTTCTTTGGATGAGACACACACTTAAGGATTTTGGTATACATTGTGATACTAGCCCTATCATGGTGGACAACCAAAGTGCCATTTGTCTTTCAAAGAATCCGGTGCACCATTCCCGTTCTAAACACATAGATGTCCGACATCATTTCTTAGATGATCATGTTGCTAAAAGAACATCATATTAGTGTACGTTGAAACCCAGAAGCAAATCGCCGATATTTTCACAAAACCCCTAAAGGAGGATTCCTTTGTGCGGTTGCGTCGAGAATTAGGGATTATGGGTGAATCCGAGATATAGGATTCATTTTTATTCAATAATCTTGCATGCTATTCTATTTCGCTATATTTGTTCATGCGAGACTTATTGGATTTTTTTCGGGATTTTTGTGAATTTTTGGAATTTATGCTCGAATTTACTCTTAAACGTCGTATTTAAGTTTTTCGATGATTAATGGGGTAGTATGATGATTTTTGAGAGTTGAACGATGTTTCGTCCATGTGCGATTGGGAGAGAACTCAAAATTTCGTATTCTAAAATTTTTGGACTCATCTAGTCGGTTACAGTTCATCAACCAACCAACTAGATGCACATCTAGTCGGTCAGCTAATGAACTCAGACCGACTAGTTCAAGCTTATAATTTTCCTTTGCTACTGACATCATTTAGTCGGTCCACGTTCACTTACCGACCAACTAGAATGAAAACTAGTCGGTCAGTACTTGAACTTTGACTGACTAACTCTAGCCCTAAAAACTTTGACTGGCGGCTGTTTCCATTTAGTCGGTTCAAGCTCATTGGCCAACCGACTAGATCGCCATCTAGTCGGTCAGTGCTTGAACTGTGATCGACTAAGTGCTCAGGGGATGTCTTGTCTTTTCGCATTTCGACAGACTTAATCTCGTATCTATTCGATTATTTTTCATTCTAATCGATCGACGCTCACTCTCCAGCTCAAAACCCCGAGTCTCTTCGTCTTCCTCCGTCGATTCCGCCGTCCGATCGTCGTTTTCCGACCATCAACGGCCGTCGATCTTCCTCCTAGGGTATCCCTCCTCTCCTCTCTTGCATCTAGGGCTTCGATCTAGGTCTATTTTCACCTATTTCTTATTTTCGCATCTAGGGTTTATACTTAGGGCTGTTTGATTTCGATTTTCATTTTCTTGCGTTGCTTGATCTTGTTTTGTCACGACTTATGGCAAAGACGAGAATCCCGATCACTTCCTCTGGCCCGTCCCATATGACTGTTGAACCACACCCTAGGGATCCTTCGAAACCCAAACGCCGATCTAAAATAACCCAACCTTCATCGTCTTCGCCTCCTCTGAAGAAGCAGAGGACGGCAACCGCCAAACCCAGTAGACGTTCTCAGTCTAGGAAGCCTATACTCCATACCCCCACTACACCTTCAGATTCAGACACTGAATTTAGACCTGAGACTGAGCCTGACCGTAAGGAACCCACTCCTCCACTTCGTTCTAGCTCCCGTCAGCCTAAGGGGAAGGCTCCGATGCCAGCTGGTGGTGTCGATATCTCGCTATGTCGCGATGACCCTATGTGTCTAGCGGCATACAACCGTATCGAACATTGCCCGCTGTTATTGGAGCATTTCGTTAAGTTCTCCGACTTCCTTGGCCTAGCTGATCTTCTATCCTATAGTGGGCTCCTAGACTACCTTCGCTTTGACCCTAAGGTGAACCCTCGACCCTATCCTCTCCTGGTCAAACTTTTCTATGCGAACCGTACCCGGGGTCAGTACGGTGAGACCCACTCCATCGAGACTACTGTCTTGGGGACTCCTATAATCCTCACGGTAGAAATCTTGGGGGAGTTGCTTGGTTGTTCGTCGTCTGGTCTCCTCCCGTCTGATATTTCAGTTGATGATATCTCTTCTTTAGATCAGTCAGTTCTCGTCGATATCTTCCATGTGATCCCTCCAGCTTTCATAGGTGTCCCATCGAAGTCATTCAAGCCGAATGCTTGGGTGCTTAATCTTATCCTGAAGTCGTGCTTACTTCCTAAGTACGGCTCATCTTCTCTGCCATCCCAGCCATTCCTAAAGTTGATTTACGCTCTCTTCATGGGTAGCGAGATTAATTGGGCTCACATTATACTCGATAAGATGGATTATTTCGAGTGTATTCGCAAGTCCACGAAATCTGCGCATATCCCTTATCCTTGTCTGTTGACTTTGGTGTTTCGTCATTTCCACGTGCCTTTGCCTCATGACGATGAGCATCCACTTGGTCCTCCCCTGAACGCGACGGCCGTCAAGAAATCTCTTGCGGCACTCCGTCACGTGCAGAGGACGACTCCTTCAGCTTCTCAGGGCACCTCTTCTGCAGCTGCTGCTCCTAGACCTCCCACCACACTTGATGATCTCGATCGTCTGTTCGTCGTCTCGAGTCTCGGTATACTCGTACCGAGGAGATTATGTGTCGTATAGCTCGTGTTATGGGTGTTGAGGTCCCTCCTCTAGTTTCTGAGGATGAGGAGATGGATGATGAGGAGCTCGATGAGCTCGTTGATTCTCTTGCTCGTGGCGCTGAGGCCACTGCTGCTGCTGCTGCTGCTACCACATCTGTTGTTGGAGCTGCCACTTCTTCAGGTGCTCCAGAGTCTTTTGCTCCAGTAGATGAGTCTACTGGTGCTCCAGAGACGTCTGCTCCAGTTAACGTTCCTGTTGGTGCCTCTGCCGTTGAGCCTACTGTTGATGTTTCCACTCCTGCCCCGACGATTGCTTCTATTAATACACCACTCCTCCCAGCAGAGCCTGAGTCCACTCCTTCGACTGGACCTACGGAGACTGCTGATCCTACCACTCCTTCTTGAGAGTCTGTTTGGAGGACTCTCCGATGCTCCTTGGATGATTCATCTTTTAGAGAGAGTTTTGGGTTAGGACAGGGTTGGTGGTGTTTTTGATGTATTTGGATGTTTTGATGCTTGATGTCGATGTTGTATCATTTTTGGATGTATGTTGATGGTGTTGATATCGATGATGGATTTTGACATTTTGATGTTGATATAGTATGTGACATTTTGATGTAGTCAATGTATTTTGTGCCTTTGATTGTATGGAGTCGATGTATCTTTTGGTTGTACTCATGATGCTTCATATATATATATATATATATATATATATATATATATATATATATATATATATATATATATATATATATATATATATATATACATCGTTGTTCTATTTTACTTCGTTGTGCACATTTTATATTCGTTTCAATGTCTATGATGTTCGATTTCGTCGCTCGACGATAATGAGTTGGTTAAAAAGAATTTATTTCTATGAAAACATAGAATTGTTTTCCATGCACTAATTTAACCAAAATGTTGAGATTGGAGAGCACGTTCCTTTACTCAATAAGTGAATTATATTTGGTATTTTGATGATTTCATTTTTCGCTTTTGGATAATGGTCAATTTGGCACACCTTGATTTTCTTCATTTTTTTTCCTTGGTGTCTTTTGGACCATCGTCGTATTCTTCGACTCCCGATGTTGGATTTTCTTTAGCCTTGTTGTTGTCGTTGTATGCCCCCCACTCTTTTTGGATAATGCCAAAGGAGGAGAGATAGTAATAATGACAAGGGCAAAATGAAAATTTAACTCTATTGTCCATGAATCTAATTTATTATGTTAGATTCAGGGGGATTGAAGATATAAAAATGGATTACGATCCTAAATTTCAATAATTGGATCATGTTTTATATCTCTCACTTCTGCTTGATGCGTATTATATTTATTCAATTTGGAATTAATGTCATCAATGCAGGAGGAGTAAGTATTTTACATTTGAATCATTATTTTTTATTATTATTTATGTTGGTTTGTCATCACCAAAAAGGGGGAGAATGTTGAGTATTGGACTCCCCGGATTTGGTTTTGGATGATGAGCAAACATAAATAAATCGTGAACTAACACTTTGTGAGCGCAGTTATGGAGATCGTCGCCAAATTCACGTGAACATCCAAAGAGACGTCTCAAGACTTCTCAAAGCATGTATTCATATGCCTAAAGCTTCGTTGAAGCTTTTTGGACCAACCTTGAAGTCATGAAGATTCGATCGAAGCTTTTGAAGACGGTTTTTCTAGATTTATATTTAGTCGTCTAGCTTTGTTCTTTAGAATGTTAAGCCTTGAGTAGGTATTATCATTTGATCTTCATATCGCTCCTATCTTAGAGCTAGGATCTTAGTAGAAGTCCATTCAAACTTTTCCGAAGCATCGCGCTTCGATTCGGGACTTCTTGTGCATGTTAGTTGGTTCAAGAAGAAGAACCAACCGACTAGATGGTGATCTAGTCGGTCAGAAAAGCTTCTTGGACCGACTAGTTTGTTTCCTAAATTCCAAGACCTTTACTGGTCACAGTTAGTCGGTCTTAGTTGACTCACCGATCGACTAGTTGTGAACTAGTCGGTCAGTGATGCTTCTTAGACCGACTAGTTGAACATTCCCTGTTCATGCCAAGTTACTGTTTATCGTTAGTCGGTCTAAGAACGTTTGGTGACCGACTAGTTGATGAACTAGTCGGTCAACATTTGTTCTTGGACCGACTAAATCAATTTGTATTCAGACTAATAGTTTTCAACTCTTAGTCGGTCTAAGTTAACTGACCGACCGACTAGTTGAGAAACTAGTCGGTCGGAAAGTCTTCTTGGACCGACTAGTTCTTTAGGTCTGAAATTTCATCTGTTCACTGTTCATCCTTTAGTCAGTTCATGTTGTTTCACCGACCGACTAGTTGATGAACTAGTCGGTCAGTGGTTGTTCTTTGACCGACTAATTGCTCCAGATTTCCAACCGTTGGGAGTTGACCTAGCTCGATTTTGTGGGACCCTATAAATACAAAGCTTGGTCGTTTCTCTCAAGGTTAGAGCTGCTATTGAGAGCCTTATTCAGATTGAAAGAGTTAGAGATTGAAACTCATTTCCAAAGCTCTCTTCCTCAACAAGAACTCCAATCTCTCTCTCATTTGAGATCTAGAATCCATCTTGAGAGAACTTTGTTCTTGTTGAGCCATCCAAGCTATTGCTTGAATCAAGTCTCCTACTCATTCCTAGGCACCCATTGCTGCTCATATTGGTGGTGCTAGGTCTTGGTGACTTCTCCTTCCTCAAATCCCTCCTTGCCCTAATTTGGTAAGAATACTCAAGGTATAGGGTTTGTGGTAAGTTGTTGTTTATTTCATATAAACTCATTTATTGGTATTGATTCTCTCGGTTGTGAGAGAAGGTTGTGATCCCGGGTTGTGGGATTCACTATTGCTATTGATTGTATGAGTTGATCTTGTGAAGGTTTTTCACAAGGTATTCATAGTGGAAATCTTGGGTTAGAGTTTCTAACCTAAGTATCCGAAGGGGATCCGGGTGTTCTGGGACGTAGGATCACCGGGAACAAGTCGGGGAGACTTGGGTGGATCCGAACCCATCATATCAATTGTTTGCATTGAATATTTGTTGTTGTCAATTTTAGCTTCCGCATTTGTTGGTAGTAGTTTGCACGATAATTAGGAATTATACTCCTTGTTATTTTTAAAGTACTATTCACACCCCCCCTCTAGTACTTGTGCAGTAGCTTTCAGGGCATTACATATTAGGCCGCCGTATGACATTCGTCTGCCGACTGCCTCAGAGCACGTCTGCTTTACGAAGGATGGAGAGGTCAGGATCTACGTGGCGTACTTCGACCAGGGCTTGCGGTTTCCGCTCCATCCGTTGTACCACGAGGTCCTGGAGTACCTCGGGCTATCGTTCTGTCAGCTGATGCCGAATTCCGTTAGTGCGATAGTAGGGTTTCTCGTCCTATGCGCGAGGACCCAAGTCAGCCCAACTCTTTCTTTGTTCCTCCACTTTTTCACGGTTAAGAAATTCAGGTCGCACTTTTATTTGTCGGCGAGGACGAGTCATCCCCTCATCCAGGGCCTGCCGGGGAAAATCAAAGGATGGCGTAAGTCATACGTGTTTGTGTCATTGCCCACCGATCTGATGCTTAGGTCAGGCTGGGGAGCGCTCAGTCCCAAGGCGAGGGAGAAAGTCAGCCTCAGCGTGGCAGAGGCAGAGCAGGCGGTGCGGCTGGAGGCGGTACTCCTCGAGGGCAGGCAGTATGCCCACCTTGCCCGCCCAGAGATGATAGCTCGGCTCATCTGGACCGAAGGTAAACTTAGAGGAGTAGCTTTTATTTCGAATTCGCTCACCCTGAACTCGTCCTTTTTTGCAGATTCGACGATGAGCCTTTCATTCGAGGACCTTGACCGGATCGCCGAAGAGATGGTGGCCGGAGTGCAAGGGGCGACTGTCCAAGTCACCCCGCCGACCGTCGAGGGTGGGAGAAAGAGATCGAGGCCTAGTAAAGGGGAGCGGACCAGGAAGGTTGAGGGGACTAGCGGGCAGAAGAAGAAGAAGAAGATAGTGGATAGGCCGACCATCGTCGGCGTGAGTGCCGGGGGTCCGTCAAAGGATGCCGACATGTCGAGGTCCCCCAACTATAGACCTAGAGGCCGAGGAGACGTAGGGCGGCCTTCCGGTTGATTGGGCCTCTTTAGGTGAAGGGGAGCGTGATTGGCAGACCGCGTTGTTGGTGGCTCCTGATCTGGCAATGGTCCCTCAAGGGGCCCCGTGGGGTCGTGCTCGGTCCCGGGGTCGACTGCTGAGGAAACGTGGCCTTACGGCTGTCCCCGGTATGGTCTAGAGAGGCCGATGCCTCCCGGTTGCAAGGAGAAGCTGGCGAAATTCAAGTTGAAGAAGGTCGACGTTGAGCGCTTTTCGGAGAGCGACCTCTTAAGGCCGATCTACCCGGTTGGGAAAGGCGAGTCAGTCTTTGAGGATGCTGGCGTGGTGGCAAGGATCGCCGAGAACTGCCAGTTGCCCAGGGATAGAGAGTCGCTGCCAAACGTCGACCCGATGCGGCTAGGAGCCACCGTGGCATGGCACCTCGCGTAGGTACGTTAGCGGGCTGTGCTGGGGGTGTCCTCGGGTATCATCGTATAGTTTGATTTTTCCCTGGTCGTGTCTACAGGCCACTACGGCGATGGCTACCCTGCAGCGCCGTGCCTCTGCCCTCATTGAGGCTGAACTCGCGATAGCGAGGATGAAGGTGGAGCTCGACAAGGAGAGGTCTAGGCGAGTCGGGCTGAAGAAGTCATTTGAGACGCAGAAGACGTCACTCAAAGAGTACATGCTGTATGTAGCAGAGCTTGAGGAACAGATCATGACTGGACTTCCCGTCAGACCGAGCTGGAGGAGGAGGTCGCTGTCGGGCTTTCCCGCTACGCCGAACTGGAAGAAGAAGCCAAACATGGCAGGGCCAAGATGGGCAACCTGGAGTCACGGGTGAAGGCCACCGAGGAGGCGTTGGCGAAGAAGAAGGAGGAGTTCCAGGCGTATCAAGTGCAGATCGTCGCGCCTCAGCTTGCCCAAGTCAAGATAAGGGAGCGGGAAAGGGGCCGGAAGGAGGGATTGGAGACTAGCTGGGAAGAAGGATGGAAGGCGTGTCTCCAGAGGGTTAAGGAAAGGGCTCTCGCTCTTCAGCCTCTGCTAGAGGTTGACTTCGAGGTGCTGACGGCCTCAGAGGAGGAAGACGAGGAGGAAGAAGACCTCGAGGTGAACGCGGAGGGGCCGGGGCCGGAGAACAAGGGTCGGGCAGCGCCCCGCAGGACGGCCCTGAAGAAGGTGAACGGGCGGACCAGTAGGAGATCCTGTCAGGGGACTTGACCTTGTTGTATTACCTTTTGTAATAGATGGGGGGGTCTAGAGGGAGGCCCGTCTTGTCAGTTCGCCTCGCTATATTTGTAGAACATCTTGCTTTTTAATATAACGCGGATTTTTTCCATGCCAAGTGTAAACATTTATTGTCTTTTTATATTTCATGTATAATTCATAGGTAGCGCTACACATCGGATCGCGTGGGTAGGGGAGGGCGAGTGCACAGCTCGTCCCTTGCCCTTATCTGGTTAGGGTTGGGGGATTTGCGAGCTCGCCTCGGAGGTCGACGAGAGTCGCTCCTAAGTTAGGACGCGCTTAGGTGTTGAACAACTATTTCGTGAGCCCCTTTTTCATTGACCTTTACAGGAATTTAACCTTAGCTTTTACATGAGGTCTTGATAAAGTCTTCAGTAGTTAGGTAAGTACGACGTGATTCGTTGGTGGGCTGGGGAGTCGTTCCATCCTGCTGTAAACTGCATCAGGATGAGCGGACTCCTCTCTGCAGGACGGCCCTCCTTCTCTTCCATTTCTGTCGCGTCCCTCTGCGCTTCCCCTATGCTGAATGGTTGCAAGATCTCCTCGGCTGCTTGGATTCACCAGGGAAGCTGTCTTGTTGTTGTCCTCCATCAGATCGCTCTTACAGAGTTTTCTCGAGAGGAGGTCGGAGGGAAACCCTGGGAGATGAAGAGCACGAGGTGGCGGTGGCACGTTGCCTCGTCTTTCGCCTCCTCGCACATGAAGGGTTGCAAGGTCTCTTTGGGGAATCCTTACATCGAAGGAAAACCCCAGAAGAGGTGGAGGACGAGGTAGCGGTGGTGGCGTCATCTCCCCGGGAGGGTCTTCGGTGGACCGGCCTCGATGGGAAGATAGAGGAATGGGAGGTGGGTTGTTAGAAGGCGCGTCAATGGAGGCTGGTAAGCCCTGTGGGGATTTTGCCTTCCCCACCGGCGGGATTCGGGGTGGGGCGGATGCTGGTCGGGGGGGAGCGAACCACTGCAAGTCCTCCGATTCGCCTGTTTCATCTGGTTCAGGGCAGCCGAAGGAGTGGAAGGTGGGGCTCCCCTTGTGTAAGAGGAATAGCCTATCGATGATCCGTATGTAAGAGGAATAGCCTATCGGCGTGGCGGGCCGTTGGGAGGGCTGCCCCATCCTTCGGGTTCTCGGCCCGGAGTGCCAACGCCCCTCGGGCGTCGGAAGAGGGGCATGGTCCGCCATTGGAGCTCCAGTTCCCTTGGCGTAAGTTGTCCAAGGGAAGTAGAGGAGTGACAGGCGGGACGTCCCCAATGTACGGGGAATAGCCCGTCGGCGACCGTTGTGTGGACGCAGTCGCGCATTGGGGTGACGGGGTCCTTCGATCCTTCTCATCCTTTATGGAGCGGGTTGAGACTGACTTGCCCTCATATTGTCTTTCTTCTCCTCTCCTCAGAAGGATTGAGGGGAGTATTTATAGAGGGACATGGCTTACGGTTTCCTGGAAGTTAATGCGATGAGCTGGCACCATTAATGGGCTCCTCAGAACCACGCCCTTCGGAAACCGCTTATGCCAGGTGGCGTTGGATGCGATTCGTCAGTCCTTGCCTTTTGGGGGATGTGCCATCATTAATGGCGCGTTTCCCGAGCGTCCTTTCCTTTCAATGAGCCGCATCGGGGGCACGCTTTATCGGGACCCTGCACTGACCGGTAGTCCTTGGCCTGCGTGAGGCCTGCCTCGGCCCGCGTGCCCTTCTCTGGTTTGGGTGACGAGGGTTGGCCCTGTCCCAGAGTCTTTGAGGGGGGAGCGAGCGCGTAGCTCGGCCCGTGCCCTTCTCTGGCTTGGGTGGCAAGGGTTGGCCCTGTCTGAGGGTCTGGAGGGGGGAGCGAGCGCATAGCTCGGCCCGTGCCCTTCTCTGGTTTGGGTGGCGAGGGTTGGCCTTGCTCCAGCGCCTGGAGGGGGGAGCAAGCACGTAGCTCGGCCCGTGCCCTTCTCTGGTTTGGGTGGCGAGGGTTGGCCCTGCCTCAGAGTCTTTGAGGGGGGAGCGAGCGTGTAACTTGGCCTGTGCCCTTCTCTGGTTTGGGTGGCGAGGGTTGGCCCTGGTCCAGAGTCTTTGAGGGGGGAGTGAGCGCGTAGCTCGGCCCGTGCCCTTCTCTGGTTTGGGTGGCGAGGGTTGGCCCTGCCCCAGAGTCTTTGAGGGGGGGAGCGAGCACGTAGCTCGGCCCGTGCCCTTCTCTGGTTTGGGTGGCGAGGGTTGGCCCTGGCCCAGAGTCTTTGAGGGGGGAGTGAGCGCGTAGCTCGGCCCGTGCCCTTCTCTGGTTTGGGTGACCAGGGTTGGCCCTGCCCCAGAGTTCTGAAGGGGGGGAACGAGCGCGAGGGGGCAGCGAACGCGTAGCTCGGCCCGTGCCCTTCTCTGGTTTGGGTGGCGAGGGTTGGCCCTGCCCCAGAGTCTTTGAGGGAGGTGAGCACGTAGCTCGGCCCGTGCCCTTCTCTGATTTGGGTAACGAGGGTTGGCCCTGCCCCAGAGTCTTATGCGTTTGAACTGAAATACACAAGTGGAGACAACAAGGTTTGGAAATGTGCGGAAAATGAAATATTTTATTACAATGACTCATAATCACTGATAGTATTTTAATAAGTGCTCCGTGTTCCATGGGTGAGCCAGTTCGCTCCCGTCCAGGGTTGCCAGGCTGTATGTGGTCGGCCCGACGATGTCGACGATCTCGTAGGGCCCCTCCTATTTGGCTGCCAGCTTCCCTGGGCGAGCGGTCTCGGGTTTGAAAGTGGCGTCTCTGAGGACCAAGTCACCAATTCTGAAGGTCTGCTTCTTCACCCTGGATTTGTAGTGCCGGGCCATCCTCTGGCTCCGCCGGACATGGTTCGTCACGGCCCGGTCCCTTACCTCATCGACGAGCTCGAGGCTAAGGCCGAGGCCATGTGCGTTGACATCTTCATCGAAGTACTTCAGCCGGAGTGTCTCCTCCTCGATCTCCATGGGGATGACCGCTTCTGACCCGAACGCCAGCATGAACGGGTTCTCTCCAGTTGACGCCTTGTGGGTGGTACGGTATGACCAAAGAATACCTGGTAGCTCGTCAACCCATGTCCCGAGGGCGGCATCGACCTTCTTCTTTAGGGGGCCTAGGATGCATTTGTTTGCTGCCTCCGCCATCCCATTGCACTGCGGGTGGGCAATGGAGGCGAAATGGAGCTTGATCCCCCAGCCCGAGCAGAAGTCACGGAAGCCTTCGCAGTCGAACTGTCTTTCATTGTCCGTCACTATAGAGCGGGGGTATCTCGAAGCGGCATATCACAGACTGCCAAATGAAGCCGTTCATATCTGTCCATGTGATGCGTGCCAAAGGTTCGGCCTCGATCCACTTGGTGAAGTAGTCCACGGCGACGACCCGGTATTTCCTTCCTTCGGAGGCCTTTGGGAAAGGTCCGAGGATGTCAAGCCCCCATTTGGTGAACGGGATCGGGCTCAAGATAGGCACCAGGTGGGCCGGGGGTGCGACCATGTGTCTGTCGAACTTCTGGCACGCTTCGCACCTTTTGACTACTGAGCCGAGTCATGGATCATATTCGGCCAGTAGTACCCCTGGCGCACTATCTTATGGGCGATAGTACGCCCGCCATGGTGGTTTCTGCCGAAGCCCTCGTGCACTTCTCGGATGACCTGTTCCGCTTGCTCCGGCCCGGGCACTTCAGGTAAGGCATGCTGTCGAACCTGGCGCGGTGCTGGCGGTACAGCACCCCGTCGAAGAGTACGAATGACAGGGCCCGCCTCTCTACCTTCTTGGCCAGTAGCCGCTCCTCGGACAGGGTCCCCGTCTCCAAGTACTTCACTATTGGGGTCATCCACGTCGTCGTCGGGCCGACGCACATTAGTTCTTCTTCTTCAACGGTGGGCGTGAGCAGATTTTCGACGTAGATGGCCTTTCCGATCTCGGCCATAGAGGAGAAGGCCAGCTTCGATAGGGCGTTTGCCCGAAGCTTCTAGGAGCAAGGTAAATGCTGGACCTCCGCTCTCTTGAATTTCTGGAGCTCGGCCTGGATGCCCTTGAGGTAGCGTTTCATCATCTCTTCTCGGGCCTCAAAGCTCCCTTGGACCTGTTGGACGAAGAGCCATGAGTCGCTAAGCAGCAACACGTTCGTCACCCCCAACGCTCTGCAAAGCTTTAGCCTGTTGACTGCGGCCTCATACTTCGCAACGTTGTTGGTGACCGAGAAGTTGAAGCGTAGGGCGTACTCCAGCAGGCATCCATCGGGGGTCTGGATGACGATCCTGCCCCCGTCCCGGATCCTGTAGCCGAGCCGTCGACGTGAATGGTCCACAATGTAATGCCCTACAAGCTACTGCACAAGTACTAGAGGGGGGGGGGGGGTGAATGGTACTTTAAAATAATAAGGAGTATAATTCCAAATTAAATTGCAAACAACTACCAAATCAATTTGCGGAAGCTTAAATTGAATGACAACAACAAAATTAACAATGCAAACAAATGATGTTAATGGGTTCAGATCCACCCAAGTCTCACCGACTTGTTCTTGGTGATCCTACGTCCCAACCACCCGGATCCCCTCCGGATACTTAGGTTAGAAACCCTAACCCAAGATTTCCACTATGAATATCTTGTGAAAAACCTTCACAAGATCAAATCATACAACAACGGCAATAGTGAATCCCACAACCTGGGATCACAACCTTCTCTCACAACCGAGAGAATCAACAAGCAATATAAATGAGTTATATTGAAATAAGCAAACTTACCACAAAATCCTATACCTTGAGTTTTTCTTACCCAATAGGTGAAATGAAGGATTTGAGGAAGATGAAGTCACCAAGACCTAGCACCAAGGAAATGACCAGCAATCGGTGCCTAGGAATGATTTGGAGACTTAGATCAAGCAATATCTTGAAGAGCTCACCAAGAACAAGCTTCTCTCTAGATGGATTCTAGATCTAGAAATGAGAGAGAATGGGTTTCTTGTGAGGAAGAGAGCTTTAGATTTGAGTGAGAATGGCTATCTCTTTTGATCTCAATGAATCTCTGAATGGAAGCTCTAACCTAGATAGAAATGACCTAGGTTCGTATTTATAGGGTCCCATAAAAACAACTTAGGTCATTCTCCAACGGATAGAAAACTGGGAGAATTAGTCGGTCAAAGAACAATCACTGACCGACTAGTTCATCAACTAGTCGGTCAGTCAAACAGCATGGACCGAGTAAGAGAGGAACTGAGAAGAAAGAGAATTTCAGACCTAGAAATCTAGTCGGTCCAAGAAGACTGTCTGACCGACTAGTTTCACAACTAGTCGGTCAGTCAATGAACGTAGACCGACTAAGAGGCAAAATGAAATAGTCTGAATGTAATATGACTTAGTCGGTCCAAGAACAAAAGTTGACCGACTAGATTGTCAACTAGTCGGTCACCAAACGTTCTTAGACCGACTAACGATAAACAGTAGCTTAGGAGAATTTTAGCATGAACAGTAAGTCACGACTAGTCGGTCAAAGAAGCATCACTGACCGACTAGTTCATAAACTAGTCGGTCGGTGAGTCAACGTAGACCGACTAACTGTAAACAGTAAAGTCCAAGGAATTAAGGAATCAAACTAGTCGGTCCAAGAAGAGTTGCTGACCGACTAGATCACCATCTAGTCGGTCAGTACTCCTTCTTGTACCAACTAATATGCACAAACAAGTCCGAATCGAAGCGCGACGCTTCGAGGAAGTTAGAATGAACTTGTACTAAGATCCTAGAGCTACGATATGAGCGTTATGAAGTTAGAATGGTAAGATATACTCAAGGCTTAACATTCTATTATATCGAAGCTAAAAAGACTATAAATAAAACCTTAATAACGGTCTTTGAGAGCTTCGATTGAATCTTCATAACTTCCAAAACGGCGCAAGAGCTTCAACGAAGCTTTAGACATGAATACGAGCTTTGGGAAGTGTTGAGATGTCGCTTTGAATGTTCTCGTGAATTTGGCGACGATCTCCAAAACTGCGCTCACAAATTGTTAGTTCATGGATTATTTATGTTTGCTCATCATCAAAACCAAATCTGGGGAGTCCAATATTCAACATTCTCCCCCTTTTTGGTGATGACAAACCAACATAAATAATAATAAAAAATAATGATTCAAATGCAAAATACTTACTCCCCCCTGCATTGATGACATGTTAATTCGAAAATGAATATATATGAATTGCATCAATCAGATGAGTAAGATAAATAAAGAGAATCGATTTTCGAAATATCGGATTTTGAAAATCCTTATATGTATCTTAACTCCCCCTGAATCTAACATATCAAACTAGATTCTTGGAAATTGAGTTAAATTTTCATTTGCGCTATTTATTATCATTATCTCTCCCCCTTTGGCATTATCCCAAAAATGGGGGGCATACAACGACAACAACTAGGAAATGGAAAATCCAACATCGGGAGTCGTAGACAATGACGATGGAACTAATTGACACCAAAGGAAAAGCGATAAAATCAAATCAAGGTGTGCCAAAATTGTCCATTATCAAAAAAACGATAATCAAAATCATCAAAGATACCAAATAATTATTCATTTCTTGAATAAAGAAACATAATCTCCAATATTCAATATTCTTGGTTGAATTTGTGCATGGAAAACAATTCTATACAATTATAGAATTTAAATCTATTTAACCAAGTTTGCATGCGTCGAGCGACGAATTCACACATCATATGCATTGAACGAATATTAAATGTGCACGACGAATTAAGACAAAGAGAACGACGATGTATTTATATAAATGATAACATCATGAGTACATCCAAAAAAAGATATCGATACATCAAATGCAACATACCCACCAAAAAGAAATACATCATCATCATCCACATCAAAATAAATACAACATCATCATCCACATCAAAATAAATACAACATCATCATCGACATCATCCAAAATACATCAAAATATCATAACCCTCATACTCTATCCTAACCCAAAATACTCTCACTAAGATATATCATCCAAAGCGTAGTGGAGAGTCCTCGGAACAACGATCACGAGGGAGTGGCTGGATCTGCAGTGTCCGTGGGTCCAGTCGACGGAGTGGACTCAGGCTCTGCAGGGAGTAGAGGTGTCTCAACAGACGGGATCGTTGGGGCAGGAGTCGAGACGTCAACGACGGGCTCGACGGCAGATGTGTCAACAGGAATATCAGCAGGCTCGGCAGCAGGGTCAGCAGCAGGTGAGGGAGTGGACTGGGAAGCAGATGCGGTAGACCTCTGCACGTGACGAAGCGCCGCTAGAGATTTCTTAACGGCCGTCGCGTTCAGAGGAGTACCCAAGGGACGCTCATCGTCAGGAGGGAGAGGGACTCGAAAATGACGAAAGACTAGAGTCAGCAGACACGGATATGGAATATGCGCAGATTTATTGGTCTTGCGTATACACTCGAAAGAGTCCATCTTATCGAGTATCACGCGAGCCCAATTAATCTCGCACCCCAAGAAAAGAGCGTAGATCAATTTCAAGAACGGCTGGGATGGAAGTGAAGATGATCCATACTTAGGGAGAAGGCATGACTTCACGATCAGGTTAAGGACCCACGCATTCGGCTTGAAAGATTTCGATGGAACACCAATGAATGCGGAGGGGATAACCTGGAAGATATCTGAAAGAACTGACTGATCCAAGGAGGAAATATCATCGAAGGAAATGTCCGAAGGAAGAAGACCACAAGACGAGCAACCAAGAATCTCCCCCAAGATTTCTGCCGTGAGATCTATAGGAGTTCCCAAGACAGTAGTCTCAATGGAGTGGCTGGCATCGTACTGGCCTCGAACACGATTGGCATAGAACAATTTCACAAGGCGAGGATATGGTTTAGGATTGGCCTTAAGATCGTATCGGAGATAATCAAGGAGACCACTATAGGAGAGAAGATCAGCAAGGCCGAGAAAATCAGAAAACTGAACGTAATGCTCTAACAACAGTGGACAGTGCTCTATACGGTTGTACGCTGCGAGACACTGAGGGTCATCGCGGCACAACGATATGTCTACACCGCCGACTGGCATAGGAGCTTTACCCTTAGCCTTACGGGTCTTCGGAGGAGGAGTAGGTTCCCTAGGGCCAGACTCGTCCTCAGGCACGAACTCAGAGTCAGAATCTGGAGGAGTAGCAGGAGAGTGGGGAATGGGCTTTTTGGTCTTAGATTTTCTGGGCTTTACCATCGCCGTCCTCGGCTTCTTAGGAGGAGGCGAAGATGGAGAAGCTTGGGTTGATTTGGCACGACGTTTAGGCTTAGGCGGATTCCTAGGGTCGGAAGGCCCTATCGACATAGGAGAATCCCCAGAAGAGGCGATAGGAATCCTCGTCTTTGCCATGGTCGTGGCACGACGAGTACAAGCAAACGAAGCTACGAGCTACACAAACCCTAGAGATCAAACCCTAGAAGCACAATCAGCAAACCCTAAGAGCTGAAAAACAAACTGAGATTAACATGCCCTAGATGAAAAATCGAAACCCTAGTTCACCTAGAAGTTGAAATCAAGGAGAGCATGCCCTAGAATAGGAATCGAGACCTAGGAGAGGGAGATATACCTAGGAGGAGTCGGTCGACGGCGGCGGACGGCGGGGATGGCCGGAAAACTGGCCGGAGAACGACGGAAGATGAAGGGTCTCGAGGGGGTTTTGGGGAATATCGGGCTGGAGAAGAGTTGGCAACCGACTAAAATGATTTTTAGTCGGACGAGAATTGAGCTTAAGTCGGTCGGGAAAGGAAAAGACACGTTTGCCCTAACCCACTTAGTCGGTCACAGTTCAAGCACTGACCGACTAGATTACGATCTAGTCGGTCGGTCAATGAGCTTGAACCGACTAAGTCGAAACAGAGGCAAACATGGATTTTTAGGGCTAGAATTAGTCGGTCGCAGTATATTCACTGACCGACTAGTTTTCAATCTAGTCGGTCGGTAAGTGTACTGTGACCGACTAAAGAAAGAAAATGATAAGATTAAGATTGAAGCTTGATCTAGTCGGTCTGAGTTTACTTGCTGACCGACTAGATGAGCATCTAGTCGGTTGACAAGTGAACTGAAACCGACTAGAAGAGTCCAAAAATTGATAATTGATTTCTCTTCACAAACCACTTGGATGAAACATCTTAACACTCTCATTAGTCATCTAAATTACCCCATAAAACGTCGAAATCTTAAATACGACATTGAAATACGAATTCGATCATAAATTCAAACATATCACATAAAATTCCCAAAAATTCAATAAATCTAGCATGAATGAAATATCGCAAAATATAATAGCATGCAAGATAATTGAATGAAATATGAATCCTATATCTCGGATTCACCCATAATCCCCAATTCTCGACGCAACCGCACAAAGGAGTCCTCCTTTAAGGGTTTCGTGAAAATATCGGCGATTTGCTTTTGGGTTTCAACGTACACTAAAATGATGTCCTTTTTAGCAACATGATCATCTAAAAAGTGGTGTCGGACATCTATGTGTTTTGATCGGGAATGGTGCACCGGATTCTTTGAAAGACAGATAGCACTTTGGTTATCCACCATGATAGGGCTAGTATCACAGTGAATACCAAAATCCTTCAAAGTGTGTCTCATCCAAAGAACCTGGGCACAAGCGGCACCGGCGGCAATATATTCCGCCTCGGTGGTTGAAAGTGATACGGAATTTTGCTTCTTGGAAAACCAAGAGACAAGAGAATTTCCTAGAAAATGGCAAGTGCCACTAGTACTTTTCCTGTCGGATTTGCATCCCGCATAATCAGCATCACTGTATGAGACTAACTCATACGTGCTAGATTTCGGATAAAGTAATCCAAAATCTATAGTGTAACTTAGATAACGGAAAATACGCTTTACCGCTACTAAGTGAGACTCCTTAGGTTGAGACTGATAACGAGCACATATGCATACGGCAAACATAATATCGGGCCTACTTGCGGTAAGATAAAGTAAACTACCTATCATACCTCGATATAGACGAATGTCTACATCCTTACCGCCTGCATCCTTGTCAAGATGCGTAGTCGTGCTCATTGGAGTCTTTTTCCCGGAAGCACTTTCCATTCCAAATCGCTTAAGCAACTCCACCGTATACTTCGTTTGGTGGATGAAGATTGCATCGTTCATTTGGCGAATTTGGAGACCTAAGAAATATTTGAGTTCGCCCATGTGGCTCATCTCAAATTGGTCCTTCATAACATTAGAAAACTCTTCGCAAAGAGTGAAGTTAGTAGCACCGAATATGATATCATCAACATAAATTTGAACTAATAAAATATCATTATTCGCATGCTTAACAAAAAGTGTAGAATCGGCTTCGCCCATTTTAAAATTCAAATCCAAAAGAAAATTCTTTAGGCGATCATACCAAGCTCGAGGAGCTTGTCTCAAACCATAAAGAGCTTTCTTTAGTTTAAAAACATGATTTGGAAATTTTTCATTTATGAAGTCCGGAGGTTGAGAAACGTAAACTTCCTCAACAACATCTCCGTTTAAAAATGCACTTTTAACATCCATTTGAAATAACTTAAAATTTTTATGGCATGCATAAGACAATAAGAGTCTAATTGATTCTAATCTAGCTACCGGAGCGAAGGATTCTTCGAAATCGATACCTTCCTCTTGGCGATAGCCTTGAGCAACTAACCGAGCTTTGTTCCGGATGACGACTTGATTTTCGTCGTATTTGTTCTTCAAGATCCACTTTGTCCCTATGACGGTGTGGTTCTTCGATGGCAAAGGAACAAGCTCCCATACCTCATTCCTCTCGAATTGAATGAGTTCCTCCTCCATGGCAAGGATCCAAGCACTATCTTCGCACGCTTCAACTATATTCTTTGGCTCTATTGATGAGACAAAGGCACTATTGGCGAAGTGGTGGACTTGAGATCTTGTCTTGACACTATCATGAATATTGCCAATGACTTGCTCATGGGTATGGTCGCGAACGGTATGAAGCCGCTTGGGAATACCTTGATCACTAGGCACATTCTCAACAACTTCATTAGTCGGGTTAGTCTCAATAGAATCAATTGAATCAATAGACTTAGAATTTTCAAACGAATCACATAAAACATCCATAGAATCATTATCATTTGAAATTCTAGAAGTAGTAAAATTCTCATTAAAAGAGACATGAAGTGATTCCTCGATCGTAGAGGATCTTTTGTTGTATATCCGGTAGGCTTTGCTACGTGAGGAATACCCAACAAATATCCCCTCATCCGATCTCGGATCAAACTTGTCCAAATTATCATATGTGTTTTTAATAAAACATTTTGCGCCGAAAACACGAAAATGTTTAACTTGAGGCAATCTACCAAACAACAATTCATAGCAAGTTTGTTTGGTGCCAGGCCTCAAAAGTATTCTATTAAACACATAACAAGCGGTGTGTACCGCTTCCGCCCAAAATTGATAACCAAGTTGACTATCTTCGAGCATAGTGCGAGCACACTCCACAAGCGTTCTATTCTTCCTCTCAACAACACCATTTTGAGGAGGTGCGCGAGGGAAAGAAAACGTGTGAGTAATTCCAAGATCATCACAAAAATTTGAGAAAGACTCATTCTCAAATTCACCCCCATGATCACTACGAATAGTGACAATGGTGGTTCCGATGAGATTTTGTACTTTCTTCACAAATATTGTGAAGTTTTCAAAAGCTTCATTTTTATTACTTAAGAAAAATACCCATGTAAATCTTGAATAATCATCAACGATGACTAGTCCATATCTTGCATTTCCTAAGGAAGCAACTCTAGTTGGCCCAAATAAATCTAGATGTAATAGCTCTAGTGGCCGTTTCGTAGAAATGCTTTTCTTAGGTTTAAATGAAGATTTAGGAAGCTTGCCACGTTGACAAGAATCACAAAAACTTTTCTTTTCAAAAACGAGTTTCGGAAAACCTTTAATGGAATTTAATTTCGAAAGCTTATAAAGTGTTCCAAAGTTCATATGTCCAAAGCGTCGATGCCATAAGTGTTGTTCACTTGTGTTGGCAACGAGACATTGTTCATATGACTTAGGAAGATCCAAAATATAAATATCTTTATGGCGTGTGCTGGAAAATAATAATTTATTATTATCATTTGAAATATGACACAATCCTTTCGCAAAACTAACTTTGTAACCTTTGTCACAAAGTTGGCTTATTGAAATAAGATTATGATTTAAACCATCAACTAGATAAACATCACTAATTAAGGGTTTAGAAGGGTTACCCACTTTACCAACACCGACGATTGTTCCGCTCTCATTGCCTCCAAATACGACGCGATTTCCATTTGCAATGGGAACCACTCCGGAGAGCAATTGAGCGTCACCCGTCATGTGTTTTGAACACCCGCTATCGAGTATCCAATTCCCTTTGGAGCTAAATTTATATTTGTTGCTCCTTTTCTTTTTCTTTTCCTTGAGTACCTAAAGATAGAAACTTTCATATCATGGTACCCAAGGTCATTGGGTCCTCAAAAGTTAGACCTTTGGAAGCCAAGTCCAATTGGACTTAGACTTCCCCACATAATTCCTACTATGCACAACATTCGAAAAATAAGCATTCATATATACTTGTTTTTCATCCATGCTTGTGTCCTTCGGGCTCCAAATAGTGAAGATTTTGGGAGCCCTCATCCTATTGGGTGCATGCATGCGACGTTGATTTCTACGTGATGCATGTTGTGGATAGGCATACGGGACATGATGGAATGGTGCATGACGAGAATTATTCATATGATGCGGTGGGTGAACATATGCATGTGTGGGAACACGTGCGTGAGGGTGTCTCACATGGTGTGCACGTGCCCGAGAATGTGTTGCATAAAAATCATCATATGTGTGAGATGGTGGAGTAGGACGTGTGTTCCTACGTGGCATGGTATTGGTGTACATATAAGCATGCCCCTTCTTTGGAGGTCCACCCGAAGTGGGTTTCTTTCCAAAAGAGGGTGTGGACGAGGTGGAAGCACCATTGGTAGATAAACTACCAATAGAGTGTTCGCTACCACTCGTAGAGTCACCGGAAGTTGGCCTAACAAAAGTAGTGGCCGCTTTGGATGGACATCCCATCGTATACCCCAAACCAATGTGGTGATTGGCCGGAAGTAAGTCACTTAGGATTTTATCCAAATGGTCCTTACCTTTGTTGAATTTGTTAATTCGGCCCAATGTGTTCTCATATTTCTCTTTGAGAGAACGCATAGAAGTATCCAAATTGGATACTTGCGATGTGAGCACAAAAACACGAGATTTAAGATTCTCGTTCTCAATACTCAAAGTCGAGTTTTGAGAAGTTAAATCCGCTATCCTATGTTCTTCCGGATCCTCGATGCTAACATGTTCAAGTTTAGATTTGAGATTAATAATCTCATTTCTTAACTCTTCAACAACGGTGTCGTTGTTGGTGATGATAGTCTTAGGCGAGGTTTGAATGCTAGCTAGGTCATCTTTTACTTTAGTATATCTATTTACTAATTTAGTGTATTTAGACCATAAATGAGAGTTAGCATCACTAAGATCATCCATCGTTACCTCATCGCCTTCGTCGTCGCTATCATCGGAGGAGGAAGATCCTTGATCATGCTCCTCTCTTGCCATGAAGCACATGTGCGCTTGCTCCACTTTCTCATCATCCGATTCTCCGCTTGAGGAATCCTCGGAGTCGGTGAATGTTGCTCCGACAAGTCCCTTTTTGTACCCCTTTTTGTACTTCTTTGACTTGTCGAACTTCGGCGCCTTCCACTTCTCCTTTTGCTTGTTTTGAGGACAATCCGCTTTGATGTGTCCCGGCTTATTGCATTTAAAGCACAAAGGTGGAGAGGCGTTAGTAGAAGTAAACTTAGATTTTTGTTTGAAGTTATCCTTTCGGAAGAAGCGATTGAACTTCTTTGCCATGAGTGCAATGGATTCCATGTCCATTTCTTCTTCTGTGTCCTCATCATCGGTAGAGGTGGATGAAGCCGCCTTGAATGCAATCGCCTTTTTCTTAGGCGCATCTAGGTTCAAGTAGGACTTCATCTTTTCTTGTAACTTCACCTTGATATCTTTGCGTACCTCGTATGACATCAAAGTACCCATTAGTTGAACTACGGTATATTTGTTCATGTCATTACCTTCCTCGATGGCGAAGGTACGTTTTTCCCAAGAAGAGGGAAGTCCTTCAATAAGCTTTGAGCACTTCTCCTTTTGAGTGTAGAACTTGCCGAGGGCCTCTAACTTGTTTATTATGTCAACAAAGCGAGCGTAATATTCTTTCATCTTCTCGTCATGTTGCATATGAAACATTTCGTAATCTTTGTTTACGACTACGAGTTTAGAGTCTCTTACCCTACTCGTCCCTTCATGAAGTATGAGGAGGGAGTTCCAAATTTGATATGCACTCTTACATGTGCATATCTTATTGAAATCCTCGGGCTCCAAAGCGCATTGCAAGACGTTCATTGCCTTGGCATTGCTTACCTCCGCGGCGACCTCCGCGGTAGTCCATTTCTCAAAGTCTTCTTCTTTGGGTTCGATGTATTCCTTCATTGTAGTCCTCCATAAGGATGCACTCCGGAGGAAGGTTTCCATCCGGCATTTCCAATACCCATAGTTAGTACCGTTGAAGAATGGAGGCCTCGTAGAGGAATGTCCTTCCATCACCGATGACGCTCCTTCACGATTCCTGAAGGTGTCATAGTTGGAAGGTGGAGGCACGGTCTTGTTGTCGTTGGCAGACATAGCTAAGTATCTGGCTCTGATACCAAATGTAATGCCCTACAAGCTACTGCACAAGTACTAGAGGGGGGGTGAATAGTACTTTAAAATAATAAGGAGTATAATTCCAAATTAAATTACAAACAACTACCAAATCAATTTGCGGAAGCTTAAATTGAATGACAACAACAAAATTAACAATGCAAACAAATGATGTTAATGGGTTCGGATCCACCCAAGTCTCCCCGACTTGTTCTTGGTGATCCTACGTCCCAACCACCCGGATCCCCTCCGGATACTTAGGTTAGAAACCCTAACCCAAGATTTCCACTATGAATATCTTGTGAAAAACCTTCACAAGATCAAATCATACAACAACGACAATAGTGAATCCCACAACCCGGGATCACAACCTTCTCTCACAACCGAGAGAATCAACAAGCAATATAAATGAGTTATATTGAAATAAGCAAACTTACCACAAAATCCTATACCTTGAGTTTTTCTTACCCAATAGGTGAAATGAAGGATTTGAGGAAGATGAAGTCACCAAGACCTAGCACCAAGGAAATGACCAGCAATCGGTGCCTAGGAATGATTTGGAGACTTAGATCAAGCAATAGCTTGAAGAGCTCACCAAGAACAAGCTTCTCTCTAGATGGATTCTAGATCTAGAAATGAGAGAGAATGGGTTTCTTGTGAGGAAGAGAGCTTTAGATTTGAGTGAGAATGGCTATCTCTTTTGATCTCAATGAATCTCTGAATGGAAGCTCTAACCTAGATAGAAATGACCTAGGTTCGTATTTATAGGGTCCCATAAAAACAACTTAGGTCATTCTCCAACGGATAGAAAACTGGGAGAATTAGTCGGTCAAAGAACAATCACTGACCGACTAGTTCATCAACTAGTCGGTCAGTCAAACAGCATGGACCGAGTAAGAGAGGAACTGAGAAGAAAGAGAATTTCAGACCTAGAAATCTAGTCGGTCCAAGAAGACTGTCTGACCGACTAGTTTCACAACTAGTCGGTCAGTCAATGAACGTAGACCGACTAAGAGGCAAAATGAAATAGTCTGAATGTAATATGACTTAGTCGGTCCAAGAACAAAAGTTGACCGACTAGATTGTCAACTAGTCGGTCACCAAACGTTCTTAGACCGACTAACGATAAACAGTAGCTTAGGAGAATTTTAGCATGAACAGTAAGTCACAACTAGTCGGTCAAAGAAGCATCACTGACCGACTAGTTCACAAACTAGTCGGTCGGTGAGTCAACGTAGACCGACTAACTGTAAACAGTAAAGTCCAAGGAATTAAGGAATCAAACTAGTCGGTCCAAGAAGAGTTGCTGACCGACTAGATCACCATCTAGTCGGTCAGTACTCCTTCTTGTACCAACTAATATGCACAAACAAGTCCGAATCGAAGCGCGACGCTTCGAGGAAGTTAGAATGAACTTGTACTAAGATCCTAGAGCTACGATATGAGCGTTATGAAGTTAGAATGGTAAGATATACTCAAGGCTTAACATTCTATTATATCGAAGCTAAAAAGACTATAAATAAAACCTTAATAACGGTCTTTGAGAGCTTCGATTGAATCTTCATAACTTCCAAAACGGCGCAAGAGCTTCAACGAAGCTTTAGACATGAATACGAGCTTTGGGAAGTGTTGAGATGTCGCTTTGAATGTTCTCGTGAATTTGGCGACGATCTTCAAAACTGCGCTCACAAATTGTTAGTTCATGGATTATTTATGTTTACTCATCATCAAAACCAAATCCGGGGAGTCCAATATTCAACACACAATCTGCCCGCTTCTCCCTGGGAGGGCTCCGAGGGTCCCGCCACCCCCATCGCTTGCGGGGACGCACTCACTGATGGTGTGTCTGGTTGGTTCTCTGGGGGTCCTCGACAGTGCATTCCACCACGAAGTCCGCCAGCGCTTGGCCCTTGATTGCCGTCCGGTCCTTGTATGTTATGTCGAACTCACTGAGTTCGACACTCCAATTGAGCATCATGCCCGACCGTTCTAACCTCTTCAGGTTCTTCTCGAGGGGCAAGTTGGTGTGGACGGTAATGGGGTGGGCCTGGAAGTATGGTCGGAGCTTCCTCGTCGTTGTGATCATGCAGCAGGCGGCCTTATCAATGGGACTGTAGTGAGTCTCCGTCTCTTGGAGGATCCGTCTCGCATAGTATACTGGCCGTTGCACGCCCTCTTCCTCTTTGATCAAGACGGAGCTGACGGCTTCTTCATTGGTCGCCAGGTACAGCCCCAGATGTTCTCCTTTCTCCGGCTTTGCGAGCAGAGGCGGGCCTACAGGTAAGCCCTCAGTTCTGCAAACGCTCAGACGCAGTCGTCGTCCCACAGGATCACCTTCCTGTTGATCTTGGGTTCCCTGAGGGCCGTGCGCAGGACTCTGAAGAAAGGGAGCGACCTCTCTGCCGATTCGACAAGAATCTCCCCAACACCGCGATCCGGTCATTCAGTCGCTGCAAATCCCAGATGGTGCGTGGTTCTGCCATGTTAACAAGGGCCGATACCTTGTCAGGGTTTGCCTCGATCCCTCGTTTCGTTATCATGAAGCCAAGGAATTTTCCCGACTGCACGTCGAAGACGTACTTCACCGGGTTCAGCCTCAAGCCATACTGGCGCACCTTCTGGAATGTCTCCCACAAGTCGGCGAGGTGGTCTGGGGCTCTCTTGCTCTTCACCAGCATGTCTTTGATGTAAACCTCCAGGTTCCGCCCTATTTGCGAGCTGAATATTCGGTCCACCATCCACTGGTAGGTCGCTCTGGCGTTCTTCAACCCGAAGGGCATCTTCGTGTAACAGAAGGTGTCGCTATCGGTGATGAAGGACGTTTTCTCCTCGTCCTCCTCCGCCATTGGGATCTGGTTATAGCCCAAGAAGGCGTCCATGAAGCTAAAAAATTTGTAACCGGACGCCTGGTCGACCAAGTGGTCGATCCTAGGGAGGGGGAAGCTGTCCTTTGGACACACCTTGTTGAGATCGGTGAAGTCGACACACATGCGCCACTTCCCATTGGCCTTTTTTACCAAGACGACATTGACGAGCCAGTCCGGATAGTCCACCGGCCTGATAAACTTGGCCTGGAGAAGCCGCTCCACTTCTTCCTCGGCTGCCCTTTTCTTCTCGCCTCCGGCGCTCCTCTTATTCTGTCGGACCGGTCGAGATCCCGGGTCCGCATTCAACTTGTGGAAATCATCGCTAGGTCGACCCCCGGCATGTCTGCGGGTGACCAGGTGAATATGTTCACGTTCTCTCGGAGGAGGCTGATGAGGGCCGCCCTCAGAGAAACCGGGAGCTTCGCGCCGATGGAGACAGTCTTGCCCTCCTCCGCGACCATGGGCACCTCCTCGACCTCTTCAGCAGGAGTCAGCCGTTGGTCATAAAAGTCTTCCCTTTCGTCAAGAAGGTCAACCGACAAGGCCTGCTCCAGGCCCTTGTGCTTGGTCGACCCTACGTAGCAGCTCCGGGACAGCTTCTGCTTCCCCTGCACTAGCCCCACCCCTCGCGGAGTTTGGAATTTCACCATCTGGTGAAGCAGGATGGGGAGCGCTTCAATAGCTGTCATGTACGGCCGCCCAATGATCCTGTTGTATGCCGACGCAATGTTGACGACAACGAATTGAGTCATGCGAGTGACGAACCTCGGTTCTTCTCCAAGTGACACCGGCAGGGTGATCACCCCCACAATGGGGACCGAGTGACCCATGAAGCCGACGATGGGCCCCATGCAGGGCCTCAGGTCGGCCTGCTTCAACCCCATCTTCTCGACTATCGACATAAACAGGATGTCGCAAGAGCTGGCCGTGTCGACCAGGAGTTGGCTGATGATGGCCGTTCTGATCTGAGCTTCGATGATGATGGCGTCGTCATGCAGAAGCTCGACTCCTTCCAGGTCCTCGTCGGTAAAGGTGATGGGGGGCCGCGTCGCTCTTCTCCGCTTCGTCTCGCTGCCGAGGCCTGCCGCCATCACCTGCCGGGCATATGCCTTCCTGCTTGACGATGTCGCTCCTCCAGAGGACGGTTCGTCGCATATCACGTCTATGCGCATGACCGGCTTCGGCTGGCGGGGCTCCTCCTGCTCATCACGAGGTGGCGGATCTACTCGTTGCGCCCTTCGCGGGGTTCTCTCTTCTCGGACCAGTCTTCTGCCATCAACGAAGCCCCCGAGGTGACTTGCCTGGATCAGCTTCTTGATCTCCCTTTTGAGGGTGAAGCAGTTGTCGGTGTCATGGCCGTGGTCCCGGTGATATCGACAGTATTTCTGGAGATCTCGCCGCGCCGGGTCCGATCTCATCTCCCTGGGCGGCTCCGGCAACAGTCCGGCCCACGTCGCCGCGGTCAGCACCTCTATCATGGGGGCATTGAGCTGCATGTAGTGGGCTTGCAGGGGTCCCTCCAGCATCGGGACCGCTCGGGTGGGCTCCCAGGCAAGGGCGAACTCTCGCACCGGGCCCAGCGATCTTGCGGACGACGCCCGACGGGGTCGCACCTAGGTTGATGCAGCTGGTCGTGCCATCGGGACCCGTCTTCCTGCCTCGACTGGGGATGGGACCGAGGCTCACCCTGGGGCGGCCTCACAGGGGCGACCGGTTCCTTCACTTCGAGAGTCTCCTCGCTCAACGCATACCTCTCTGCCTGGGCGATCAATGCGTCGTAGTCGGTAGGTAGGTCTCGGAGCAAGGATTTGCGGAGGCTCCGGTTTCGCAGTCCCGTTTTGAAGGCTAGCATGAGCACTTCATCACCACAGGCCACCACCGCATGCCTCTCATCCTGGAAGCGGCACAGGTATTTTCCAGTCGTCTTTCCTTCCCTTTGGATTATCGTGCTGAGATAGTCCAAGGGCTTCTTCTTTACGTGCCCGGCCCGGAACTCTTGACAGAACTTGTGGGACAGTTCGCTGAAGCTCCCAATGGATCTTGCCAGCAAGCCATAGTACCATTCCAGTGCCGCATCCCACAGGCTCTGTGAGAAAAGCCAGCACAGGAACACGTCATCCACATCCTGCGCCTCCATCGCCCCCGATATTGTTGTACGTGCGAGAGGGGGTCTCCTCTCCCGTTGTAGGTTGCCACCTGGGGGGGCCTTGAATCTTGCGGGTCTCGGGGCTGACGTGATCCACCTTGCCAATGGCGTGGCCTCCTCGGGGTAGGCGGGGCGCTCTGGCACGCGCCCTCTCCGCCACTTTAGGGTTTGGCTCCGGTCCCCCTCGGATGCCGATGGTCATCATGCCCCGGGGACTGACGAAGAGGTCGCCGGGGAGGACTTCTTCCACGTGTTGGGCTTTCGACGGCCGGCGGGCTACGGTCGTTCCAATATCGCCGACCCACAGTCGTCGCCTTAGGGAGCTCTCTCCGCTCCAGGTTTTCCCTTAAGAGCCTTTCACGCTCCGCGGTAAGGAAGCAGAGCTGTTAATGAACGGCCTCCTCGTCTAGGCGATCTGGGGAGAAACACCGACGGGGCAGACTTCGCCCCTGAGGTGGGGTCCCGGCGATTGGCGGGCTGCACTTGTTCATGTGTCGCCCGCCCGTCATCGACACCTCCGGGATCTCCCAGTTCACCTCATTCTCCCTTCGGAGCCTTTCGCGTTCCATGGTAATGAAGCGGAGCTAGCGTCGGGCAGTCTCTTCGTCGAGGAGGGCTTACCGGGCGGCCTCGGCCGCCTCATCCAGATGCCTCTGTGCGGCCGCCGCTTCCTCTTGGCGCCGTCGCAGCCGCACGATCTCCATTCTTCCTCCAAGAGCTTCTGTTGGGCCGCAATCTCCTCTGCGAGCCCTTTGTCCCCCATTTCTTCGACGAACTGAGGGTGAAGATTCCACCTCATGTTCGGGGGCTCAGAGGGACCCAGGGGTACCTTGGCTCTAGCCGTTGTGAAACCCGCCATAATCTTGGCGAAGGCCTCGAAGCTTTGCGGCACCGCGCGGGCCGAGGCCTGGACCGTTTTGACCTCCACCTCCGGGGGTGGATTAGTCGCAAGAGTCACGGGATGGGAGTGGGATTCTTGATCCATGTGATCCTTTCCGTGGTCAGGGTTTTGGTTAACTGGTATGGTATTGACATGGGTGTGACCCTTCGTTCCCACAGATGGCGCCAATTATTGCGGGGTAGAACTCGCGTACAATGAATTTATATTATGGGGGAACCAAGGGCACGATGGTTATGCTAATGAAAGGATCAGGGTAGGCTATTTAACAGGTGATTAGTGGGGTGATGAGGCTAAACTTGCTACGGAAGCTGACTACGGTACCGAATCCTGTAGGATATGATGGAGGGGCTGAACTGCTTAGGGTGAGGGCAAGCACGACCGGGGATGACGAGCTAACCTGTGCAAGGAGCAACTCGTCAGAAAGGCCGGGTTGGGGTCCAACCCTTAGCCTCTCTGATGCCTACGTCAGTAATAGGACTTAAATCAGGGGTTAGGCACCCAGGTCGGACTGAGGGTGAGTCGACCGTACGTAACGAGCTATGAGTGGAAGAACAAAGATATGGACGACCTTTGCTCTTGTGTGTGAATAATAAGATTTAGAGTCAATTTGCCGACCTCTCCACCGTAAGAAGCGAAGGGATATTTATACCTGACGGAAGGCGGTTAGGTAGGGCTGATCTGGCATGCTGACTCGACGTGCTGAGCTGGCCATGCTATCAGCAGAAGCTTCGGACGAGGATGTCAAGAACAGGAGTGTCAACCACGCTTTTGTCAGACGGCGCAATGGACAGGGGCGCTTTTGTCGGGGTGTCAGGGCCGAAAGCATTAAGTGTCATGGGGCGCAGCGGCCAGGGGGTGCTTTGTCAGATGGTCGGGTGGCGTTAGAGTCAGTAGCGTCCTTTGTACTAGGTTGCTTGTCGTGTCCGATGTGCCAAAGAGTCGTCGGTGTGCATCCGAGGTACGGCGATACCGATGGGGTCGCCAGGTCATCCCGGATGGAGGGCACATTGTCTGGCCACGCGCCTTGCGCATTGTTCCCGGCGAGCTGGTCGGGGGCGAGTCGGGTGACGACCGAGACCCTGGAGGAGTGCGGCTCCGCCACCGCCCATAGTAGGGTGCGCCCTTCCTTCGGCCGTGTCGGGTTCCGGGGTATCCTTGCGCTTTGTTGTGGGTGAGTTAAGTGCACGATCTCTGAAGTCGCTGGATTGGTGCCCTGGAGCTGGGCCCGCCGGCCTCCGGGATGGAAGAATGACATAGGTAGGATGTTTGGTGACCCGGGGATAGAAAGTCGGGCTATCACGATCTTTAGGTCGTAACAAAAGTGAAAAAGCATCGTGTCATCAACATGGTCGACATGCACTCCATCATCCATCTCTCTGACTCCTCAAAATATATATGCTCAAATTCCTCTACTTGGCCCCAATGCACCCTCTTCACATGTTTCTCTTGGTATTCCATAGGGTCGCATTGGAATGAGTCCTCAACTGGCTCCTCAGGCTGGTCATGGACCTGCTGAACTGTCTCTTTATACTCTGCAAGGTACCTCAGGTAACACCATGTATCCTCGGTCGAATAGTCAAAGAACTCCCTACCGCAGCTCATCTGCAAGAAATCCCTCCCAGATGGCGATAATCCTGTGTAGAAGATCTGCAGAAGATGATCCTCGTGAAAGCTCTGGTGTGGGCACGCAAGCACCAAATCAGTGAACCTCTGCCAGGCCTGATGGTAGGCCTCTCATTCAGCTTGGGCAAAGCTCGCTATGTACTGCTCCATGGCCTGCCATCCCTGTACCTGCTTCAAAAAAGTTGGCAAAAATACTCGGAGAAATTCAGCCTGAAATGACAACCAAGTAAAATGTGAGTCGAGAGACAATGAATCAAACCAAAGTTTAGCATCATCTTGTAAAGAAGAGGGAAAAAATCTAAAGTATATGCAATCATCATATATGTTCCCACCAAGACATGAATACATCCACTCTTCAAATTTTTTAATATGTAAATGAGGGTTCTCCCACTCCGAGCCATGAAAGTATGGCGGAAGTGGGATATCCTCCAAATCAACGTCGGAAAAATCTTAAGATGATGCCATGTTTAAAAAAATTCCAAGGAAATGAAAATAAACAACCAAAAGACTCAATAAGTGGAAAATAAATAAATGGAAAGACACAACACTAAGAGATAGAAGTATCACACTAAAACTTTCAAAATCAATCAAAAAATGCTAATAATAGAAACCGTTGTCCCCAACAACGGTGCCAATTGGTTGAACGGGAGGACACACAAGGAGCACGCCTTTCACTTCCAAGAGTAGGAGTGTCAATGCAATAAATTTATAACCGGTGAGTACCAGGTCGGATCACAGGGACAAGTCGTTCTACATTCACAAGTTTGATCGATAAAGAAAAATAATAGCGTAAAACAACAACCTTAACTAACGGTAGAAAAGTGTGTGAAAATGTGATGAATCTACAATCCTATCCTAAGCACTAAGGGTAGAGAGCTAAATCGGCGAGTAACGAGGAGGACTCATGTGGTGTGCATGTGAATGAGGCCGTGGGCGTAGGAATTCATCCCAAATATAACTCAATTGATCTCCCAGCTAAGGAAGCTCAATCGGAGGATGCAGCATTTCATCAAACAAGTGGAGTGCAATAAGTAATGAATGAAACCCATGCGAGTAATAGACAATGAGCACATTAGAGAGAGTCCGCTAGGATGATCCTCTCTTTGGATTTCCCCTTATGGTTCCAATAAACAAACCCAACTCAAAGCTTCATCCACAAATTAGAAAGTGAAAATGTGCTAGAGATAAAATCACAACCCAAGCAACAACAATCACAAAACACAATCACACAAGAGAGATTTAGACATTTATAATGAAAAAGGAGAAGTTTTTACTCAAAATCTATCATCCAATTACAATACAAAAACCTAAATCAAAATACACAAGAGAATGGAGAGATTTCACCCAAGTGTCACTCCCAGATGAGTTCTTCCACTCTCAAATGATCCTCCATGCTCCAAGCTTCATCATCCTCCCCCATAGCCTCCAATCTCTCCCAAGCCCTAAAAAACTCAAAAAAAAGCAAGAACAGCCGAACTAAACTCCCCAAAAACGCTACAGCTGCAAAATAACCCCCAATACTCATTGTGGGTTTGAAAAAGCCCCAGCGGGTCGGGTTTCGGAGCGCCCGACCAGCCCGCTCATTATTTGCGCGCGTGTGCAGCGAAATTCCCTGCAACGGGCCTGCCGCTGGGCCGGCCCGCTCGATATAAAAAAAACTTTTTTAAAAAAATAAATCGCAGCGGCCCGCTCCAAGAGCGGGCCGCAACTTAAATTTTTTTTATTTTAAAAACCAAAGCAGCGCCCGCCTCAAAGGCCGGATCGGTGCCACGTGGCGTCGTGGGATCGCGCCATGTGGCGCCCCAATAAAACCCTTTTCCTGGTTTTAAAACCCTTTTCTCATCCAAATAATTCCAAAAAAACCTAAAAATCTCAGAAAAATCCCAGAAAATTCTGAAAAATCCCCAAGACTCCCAGGAGTACCTGAAAAATAGGAGAAGGAGAAATTAGTCCATATGATGAGAAAATAAATATAATGGCTGTTATAAAACACTATTGACTTCCAAAATTTCATATAAATTATTCACATGCTCAAATAATTCCCAAAAAATGGAGATATGATCAAAATAATAACAGGAGCATGTGAAAAATAATAGGAAGCCAATAACGACGATAAAATCCATATTTTGTGCCAAAAATGAGAGTAAGCTCTTAAAACGACATGAAAGGAAAATATACCTAAAAAGAGCAAGTTTAAGCCTAATCTTTAGCACAAAATGAGAATAGTTAGAGGTATAAATATACAATTTTCACTCCGAATCACCTCCAAAGACCACTCGGTTTCCACTTTCAATGGGTACCACTTCGGATAGCAACAAAGCTTTACCAGTCATGTGTTTTGAGCACCCTCTATCAAGTATCCAACCGTTCTTGGAGCCAGATTTAGATTTGTTGCTCCTTTTCTTTTTCTTGAGTACCTGAAAATAAGAACATTGTATCATGGTACCCAAGGTCATTGTGTCCTAAAAGATTAGACCTTTAGAAGCCAAGTCCAATTGGACTTAGACTACCCAATATAATCATCATTGTGCACAACATTCATAAAATATGAGTTTATATAAACTTGTTTCTCATGCATGCTAGTGTCCTTCGGGTCCCAAATAGAGAATGTCTTGGGAGCCCTATTCCTATTGGGAACATGCACATTTTGTTGATTTCTACGTGGTGCATGTGTTCTACGAGGAAGTGGCCTAGTGTATGCATGTCGTGGATAAGCATGCGGCACATGATAAAATGGTGGTGACAACATATGATACGGTGCATGATGGTAATCATTCATGTAATAATGATGGGGGTGAACATAAGCATGTGGGGGAACATGTGTGTGAGTGTATCTCACTTGGTGTGCACGTGCTCATGGACGTGGAGCATAGAAATCATCATAAGTGTGAACATGTGGAGTAGGAGGTGTGTTCCTACGTGGCATAGTATTTTAATCAGATTGTTCTCTTGACATGAAGCACATTGTGCTTTCTTCACTTGTTCTTCATTTGACTCACCACTTGAAGAGTCCTCTTCAGAGTCGGTGAATGTACCAACAAGCCCTTTCTTGTACTCATTCTTGTACTTTCTTGACTTGTCGAACTTAGGTGCTTTCCATTTCTCCTTTTGTTTGTTGAGTGGACAATCAACCTTGATGTGTCCTGGCTTATTGCATTTGACACACAAAGGAGCAGAGGCATTAGTAGAACCAACTTTGGATTTGTTCTTGAAATTACCTTTTTGAAAAAACCGGTTGAACTTCTTTGCCATGAGGGCCAAAGATTCCATGTCCAACTCATCTTTCGATTTTTCACTATCGGTAGGTGTGGTAGGGGCGGCCTTGAAAGCAATCGCCTTTTTCTTCGGCTCTTCTTGCTTCAAGAACGCCTTCATCTTGACCTGCATCTTGATCTTGCTGTCCTTTCGTACCTCATAAGACATTAAGGTACCCATTAGTTGAACAAAAGTATACTTAGACATATCATTACCTTCCTCGATAGCGTAGGTTCGCTTTTCCCAACTCGAAGGAAGTCCGTCAATGATCTCTGCGACTTTCTCTTCTTGGGTATAGGTCTTCCCAAGAGCTTCCAATTCGTTGGTCAGATCCACGAAGCGAGCATAGTACTCCTTAATTCTTTCACCCTGTTCCATGTGAAATAACTCGAATTCTTTGTTAGCAACAGTGAGTTTAGAGTGTTTTACCCTGCTCGTTCCCTCGTGCAAGATGAGGAGTTGATTTCAAATCTGATATGCACTCTTACATGTGCATATCTTGTTGAAGTCTTCAGGCTCCAGTGCACACTGTAAGGCATTCATTGCCTTGACATTGCTCAACTCCACGGCGACCTCCGCGGTAGTCCACTTTGTGAAGTCTTCTTTAGTGGGCTCAACGTACTCCGTTAACGTGGCTCTCCAAAGTGATGCGCTCCAGAGGAAAGTTTCCATCCGGTATTTCCAGTACCTATAGTTGGTATCGTTGAAGTGAGGAGGCCTGGTTGAGGAGTATCCTTCGATCACTGAAGAGGCTCCTTCACGATTCTTGTAGGACCTGTAGTCGGGAGGTGGTCGAACGGCCTTGTTGTCGTTGTTTGTCATAGCTATGAACCAAGCTCTGATACCAAATGTAATGCCCTAGAAGCTACTGCACAAGTACTAGAGGGGGGTGAATAGTACTTTAAAATAATCAAGAAAATAATTCATAATTATCGTGCAAACACAAACAACAATGCGGAATAAAGATGGACAACAATAAGATCACAATGCAAACAATAGATATAATGGGTTCGGATCCACCCAAGTCTCCCCGACTTGTTCCCGGTGATCCTACGTCCCAGACACCTGGATCCCTTTCGGCTACTTGAGTTAGAGTCCACTAACTCAAGCTTCCACTAAAAACCTCTTGTAGAAAATACTACAAGACAAAATGAATACAATGATTCAATCGTGACTCCCGCAAGCCGGGATCACGAACCTCTCACAAACCAAGAGTGAAACTCAAATAACAAGTTTAATGAAATATAAAATACTCACCACAAAATCCTATGCCTTGAGAAATACTTACGATATTAGGGTAAGGAAAGTTGATGGAGAGAAAAGATCACGAAACCCTAGCACCACTGAGTGATCAGATGGAGACGGTTAAGATGATGAAGATGATGATCCTTCAATCCTTCAGGAGAGTGAACACATAATAGCTCAAGATCTCTTGGGAGAATTAGGTCAGAGAGAGAGAGAGAGAGAGAGAGAGAGAGAGAGAGAGAGCTTTTCAGGAATTCGAGAGTTTCAAAATTGATAATCGATAGATCTAAAAACTAGATCTGAATTTCCTCTCATAATAGAGGAATTTCCATGTTTGAAACGTATCTAACAGATATGGAAAGAATCAAAACAGATCCATAAAAATCGTGGAAATAAAATCTCCAACGGCTGGAAAATTAAAGCAGCTTAATCGGTCTAAGAAGGATCACTGACCGATTAATTGGAGAACTAGTCGGTCGGTGAGCCTTCTTGGACCGACTGGTTTGAAACAAAGAGATTTAGTAAAAAGTCACGATAAACTAGTCTGTCTAAGAAGAGACACTAACTGACTAGTTTGACAACTAATCGGTCGATGAATCTTCTTGGATCGACTAGTTAGTCAACAGAAAAATGAGTGAAATAAGAAGGATAATCTAGTCGGTCTAAGAAGAAACATTAACCGACTAGTTTGAGAACTAGTCAGTCGATGAACCTTCTTGGACCGACTAGTTGATCAACAGAGATTAGGCTAAAATTCTCAAAGATGACTAGTCGGTTCAAGAAGAATTCCCAACCGATTAGATTGTCATTTAATCGATTGGTTCTTCTACTTGAACCAACTAAGATGCACAGAAAGCCAAATCAAAGACGATAAGCTAATGAACCATATCTAATGGCTTCTAAGGCATTCTTAGAGATAAAATAAGATAGATATGAGGGTAACTAAGTAAGTAAGACTCAAGACTTAACATTCTATAAAACAAAGCTAGAAGACATATAAATATACACGACAAATCGTATTCAAAGCTCCAACAAGATGAGTCCGAATCCCTTGACTTCATTAACAACTCATTGAGCTTCAACGAAGCTTCAGGCACAACGATCATGCGCTCTAAAGAAGTCTTGAGACGTCGCTTGAGATCTACAAAGTAAATTGGCGACGATCTCCATAACTGTGCTCAAAGAGAATTAGTACATAATATTTATGTTTGTTTATCATCAAAACCAAATCAGGGGAATCAATACTCAACAACTCCTACTCGGTCGAGTAGGAGGCTTCTCGGTCGAGCAGCCTCGACCGAGCAGCTGGAAGACTTTGTTTGCCCTAGCAGCCTCGACCAAGCAGCTGGAAGACTTTGTTTGCCCTAGCAGCCTGAGGGCATGCCGTTTGAAGAGGAATACTGACACTCGGGCCGAGTAGCTAGGCTACTCGACCGAGTCGACTCGACTCCACCAGCGACGTTTCTAGGGCATGTCAGCTCGAACGAGCATGCTGAGCTGACAGCTGACTTGGGCCGAGCAGCGCGCGGGGCCAAGCAGAAAACTGACAGCCAGGATGCGTTTTCCCCATTGTTTTGGGTTTGTATTTAATCCTAACTATTGTTTTAGATTAGGTTAAGCCTCTTTTTCAGATTAAGAGAGTTTTGGAGAGCCTCTTGCTACCTCATTGGAGATTGGAGAGAGTTTTAGGGTTTGTGTTCTTGAGAGAAAGGTTTGGGTTTTCCTTCTCTTCTTCTTCCATTGATTTTTTCCTCTCGAGTGGATTCGTGGGGGCTTGTTCCGTTTGACAAGTTATTACTCACACATGAGGAAGCGAGTTTGTAACCCTAATTGTTTGGATCTCTCTACTAGTGGAATCGTCTCGGATCGGATTGTTGGATGTATGTTGTTTACAACCGAACCAGGGTAAATTCTCTTCTGTCTGCGATTGATTTATTTGTAGCTGTGATTTGTTTGCTACTTTCTATTGCAAGGTCATTTGGAAATTTTATTGGGTCATTGGGATTAGATTTTTGCTAGCTCTATATTCCTGATCAGTTTATTAGGATTGGTTTCTGCATTGATCCCAAGGCATTTCTGGATTCCACCCCAACAACTTTTACATCCGAAAAAATTTACTATCACATTCAAAATTTACCATGTTTTTTCTTTCAAAATGATGCGATTCTCCCTAGTTATTCCTACCAAAAAAAATTAATCATATTTCATCCCAGCAATTGACCATGTAAGATGAACTCATAATCATCCTTCTGCTGATTAGTTTGTCATAGTGAGTATCCACGTACAAAAAATATCCATATTTTATAGAATAAACTAGTCATAGCATGTGCCCTCGGGCACGGTTCATTTAAAATCTTTGTTTCCGCAAAAATTATCTCCCCCTTCAAAATTTTGGGACATATAATATTTCACTTCACAATTTAAAAGAACAAAAATTTAGCGGGCGACTTCGGTGCGAGCATGCACAGAATTAATTAATTCCATGTAATTAACTCATTCCACATAATTAATTCTTTCCCCTAATTAATTATGTGGAGAGAGGGGTGAGAGAGAGTGCGTGGTTTTGATGAGGGAGAGTTAATGCGAGTGAGATGTGTTAAAGTTTCTTTTCTTGGGAACAAGTGGGGATTCAAATTTTTGGGTGGGATCCAGCTGTGTTAATTTATGTTAGATTGAATGGATGAGATGTCTGTCACGTCATCAATCCATGTGATCAGAGCTCAATGAATCTAGCCACGTCAGCGATCCATGTGCTGAGGTTTTTTGGTTTTCACAAACACTCATCTCAACCCTTCTTTTATCAAGATTAAATCTTAACCATTCTTTTATCAACCTATTTATACATCAGCATAACATCAGCTTGTCCTAGTCAGTAAGGCAATTCAAAAAAGTCCTCAAATGTAATATAGATTCGTTGAGAACTAGTCATAACCCGTGCATAACCCGTGCATGTGGGCACTGTTCATTTAAGATATTCCACCGCTAAATCTTTATTCTCCAAAAATTTATTTTCACAGCCAAAATTACATGGAACAACAAATTATGGTAAAAATATTTAGTGGCACGGGCGCCATAGGCGTGGACGTCTTCGGAGCGGAACAACAAATTAGGGTAAAAACATTTAGCGGGGGGCCTTCGACGTGAAACAACAATTGCGGCGCGGGCGCCTTTGGCGCGTAACAACAAATTACGTAGAACAACAAATTCGGTGCGGAACAACAAATTAGCGTAAAAAATTTAGGTGTCCTTCGACACGGAACAACAAATTCGACGCGAAACAACAAATTAGCATAGAACAAATAATTCGATGCGGCACAACAAATTAGCGTAAAAAAATTTAGCGCAAATTAGCGTTAAAAAATTTCGCGGGAGGCTTTCGGCACAGAACAATAATTTCGACGCGGAACAACAATTTTGGCACGGGCGCCTTTGGCGCCGAACAACAAATTATGTAGAACAACAAATTCGGTGCGGAACAACAAATTAGCGTAAAAAATTTAGGCGCCCTTCGATACAGAACAACAAATTCGGCGCGGAACAACAAATTAGCGTAGAACAATAAATTCGGTGCTGAAGAACAAATTAGCGTAAAAAAATTTAGCGCAAATTAGCGTAAAAAATTTCGCGGGGGCCTTCGGCGCGGGCACCTTCCGTGCGTGGGCCTTCGGTGCAGGCAAAATTGTGTGGAACAACAAAGTAGCGCAAAAATATTTAGCGGCACGGGCGCCTTCGGCACGGAACAACAAATTTGGTGCATGCATATTCGACACGGAATAACAGATTTGGCGAGGAACAACAAATTAGTGTAAAAAATTCTCGGCACCGTGCCTTTAGGGTGGAACAATAAATTCGGCGCGGATGCATTCGGCGTGGAACAACAAATTAGCGTAAAAAAATTTCTCAGCACGGGCTGTTTCTTTTTTTGGGGACATCATTAACGTTTCAAATATTAGTGACATTCAACACAACTAATCCTCTTGTTTGGCAACCAGTTATCAGTCAGCATAATCAACATACCCTTCGATTTTGGTCTTCCTTTCCTTTGTCACGATGATCTCCCCTAACTCCCTTTTTATCCATTCAAGAAACCAACTAATTTGTCCAACGATTAATTAGTCATAATCTACCCATTAGGTGAGGGGTTAGTGTCAAGAATATCTCGGTTAATAGCCCAACTGTTGCTTTGTCCCCTTGCTACTCTCTATCATTCAATTAAGAACACTTAACCCAAAGCTTCATAAATTGTTGCAAGCAACCCAAAGCTTCATCTCGACCTTCCATTCCCCATGATCAAATCAGAGCCACTCTTTATCGTGTCCTAGTCAGTCCTAGAATTCAAAAACAGTTGTGTTTTAATATTTAGACTAGTCATAACCCGTGCCCGTGGGCACGGTTCATTTAAGATATTCCACCGCTAAATCTTTGTTCCCCAAAAAATTATTTCCACAACCAAAAGTGCGTGGAACAACAAATTATGGTAAAAATATTTAGTGGTACTGGCGCTTTAGGCGTGGGCGTCTTCGGCGTGGAACAACAAATTCGGCGCGAAACAATAAATTAGGGTAAAAAATTTAGCAGGGCGCCTTCGGCGCGGAACAACAATTCCGGCGCGGTGCCTTTGGCGCGTAATAACAAATTACGTAGAACAACAAATTCGGTGCTGAACAACAAATTAGCGTAAAAAATTTAGGTGTCCTTCGACACAGAACAACAAATTCGACCCGGAACAACAAATTAGCGTAGAACAACAGATTCGGCGCGGAACAACTAATTAGCGTAAAAAATTTAGCGCAAATTAGCGATAAAAATTTCACGGGAGGCCTTCGGTGCAGAACAACAATTTCGGCGTAGAACAACAATTTTGGCGCAGGGGCATTTGGTGCCGAACAATAAATTATGTAGAACAACAAATTCGGTGTGGAACAACAAATTAGCATAAAAAATTTAGGCGCCCTTCGACACGAAACAACAAATTCGATGCGGAACAACAAATTAGCGTAGAACAACAAGTTCGGCGCTGAACAACAAATTAGCGTAAAAAAATTTAGCGCAAATTAGCGTAAAAAATTTCACGGGGGCCTTCCGCGCATGGGCCTTCGGCACGGGTGCCTTCAGCGCATGGGCCTTCGGCGTGGGCAAAATTTTGCGGAACAACAAAGTAGCGCAAAAATATTTAGCAGCACGGGCGCCTTCGGCATGGGCACCTTCGGTGCGGAATAACAAATCCGGCGCATGCACATTTGACACAGAATAACAGATTCAACGAGAAACAAAAAATTAGTGTAAAAAATTCTCGGCCCTGTGCCTTAGGGTGGAACAACAAATTCGATGCGGACGCCTTCGACAAGGAACAACAAATTAGTGTATAAAATTTTCTCGGCACGGGCTGTTTCGTTTTTTGGACATCATTAACGTTTCAAATATTAGTGACATTCAACACAATTAATCCTCTTGTTTGGCAACCAGTTATTAGTCAGCATAATCAGCATAACCTTCGATTTTGGTCTTCCTTTCCTTTGTCACTATGATCTTAATTACTCCCATAACTCCCTTTTTATCCATTCAAGAAACCAACTAATTTGTCCAACGATTAATTAGTCATAATCTACCCATTATGTGAGGGGTTAATGTCAAGAATATCTCCGGTTAATATCCCAACTGCTGCATTGTCCCCATGCTACTCTCTATCATTCAATTAAGAACACTTAACCCAAAGCTTCATAAAGTGTTGCAAGCAATCCAAAGTTTCATCACAACCTTCTATTCCCTAAGATCAAATCACAGCCACTCTTTATCTTGTCCTAGTCAGCCCTAGAATTCAAAAACAGTTGTGTTTTAATATATAGACTAGTCATAACCCGTGCCCACGGGCATGGTTCATTTAAGATATTCCACCGCTAAATCTTTGTTCCCCAAAAAATTATTTCCATAGCCAAAATTGCGCGGAACAACAAATTATGGTAAAAATATTTAGTGGCACCGGCGCCTTAAGTGCGGAACAACAAATTCGGCACGGAACAATAAATTAGGGTAAAAAAATTTAGCGGGGCACCTTCGGCGCTGTAATGACCCGTATTCATCAGTATGCATATTCTACGTATTTTCTTAAATTAAAAATATTTTATAATGGTTGGTCAGGCGTTTAATATCAAAATGGTTTCTAAATCATTTATAAAAAATGTTTTGTACTATAAATATAGTTATAGCTTATTTTAGTGAGTACGAGTACCATCCTAAACCCCTAAATAATTTTTATAATTATTTAAACTCAATTATTAACGATATCGCCGTAACAATTATTTTTCTATATAAACGTTATCAAAACGACTTCAAACTTCTATCATGTTATTCTAGGATCATTTAGTGCTCCCCATATTAATTTCGTAATTTTCTGAAGTCAAATCAATAGAGAACCCGCAAACCCGCATACTAAACGTTTTGGCCCAAAACTCGTATCTCCGTAGCTCAAACCCTAAAATGGACCTCGTAGTCACAATCCGCGTGATGATACGAAGCTGTGGCTATGTTTTTGTAATTTTTCGGAGTTGTTTAACTTCAGGGGCAAAATCGTAATTTTACTAATTACATTTCCCTAAACACCTTTTAAACTATCCTAATTACCCTTAATTTTCTTACCTATATCCTATCGGCAGCCTCCCACGTTTTTCCCCTCGTAAGACACATTCATCCCCCTAACCCCAAATTCCACAATTAGTCTAAAAGCTAACCTACTCCAATTAATAAAGCTTTTGACTAACTAAAGTATTATTTAATACTCATATTAACTTATTAATAAACATTACTTATTTAAACCCCCCTTATAATCTCTCTCCCTTAAAAATAACCCAGCCCGACCCCTCTAATTCCACAGGCAACGAAGCCACTGTCGCCCGAAACCCGAACCCAGGCTTCACTTTTTCCTTCGAACTCTAGCTCTCTCCCCTTAAACTCATCTCTCTCCCTCACTCTCCCTCACGTCCACCCCCTCCCTCTCCTCCACGGCGACGCGACCGCCGCTCGTGCATCGCCGTCAACTCAACCCAGGCACGACCCCTCCCCTCTCTCACTCGTCAAGCTCTGACGTCCCATCCCTCTTCTCCGATCAACCCACACCACCGGACCTCGCCTCTGAGCGCCGCTCCTCGCTCGACCTCCCATGCTCAGCCCGCTCTCTCTGACGGAAGCTCGACCCCGCCCCGTCACCGTCTCCCCCGTCGTATCAACTCGCCGTCGTCCGCTTCCTCGACGGAGACTCAGGGGCCCGTTACTTATTTGAGCCGCCAAACTCTGTCGTCCAGCACCGCCCAGCGCTCCTCCCCTCCCATCTCCGACGACCCGCGAGGCCCTCCTCCGCTCAGCCCCCAAGCACTCACCACCGAGCTCCCCGCTGCTCCATCCTCACTCCGACCACCGCCATGAGACCCGAGCTCAGCCCCCGAGTGCTCGCCGCCACTGCAGTGAAGCAGCGTCGCCCTCCTCTCAGAGCCACACCCCCACGGCACTCGACAGCCCGCTCCCCCGCTCCGACGCCCTCCGACGATCGAATCGCCGCCGTCGAATCCCCACAGCCCCCACACTTCCCTCGCCTGCACCGTCGCTCGCCGGCGCTACTGGCCCCCGCCTGCCACCACCGACGGCTCCGCTTAGCCGCCTGCCTTCGCCCACCGTCGTCCACTGCCTCCCCCCCCGTCGCGAACGTCGCCGACGAACGCGAGTACACCCCACTGCTTCGTTTTTAGAGGTAAGAGCGAAGAGAAGAAGATACGGTATAAACATATTTTAATATGTATATGGATACGTATTCACGTATTTAAGTATATTTATAAAATGATCTTATTGGATTTAATTCATAGCAATTCGTACAGGCCTTAGAAAAATACAAGACCGGTCTCAGAAAATCAGAAACAACGAAACGGACTCATTGGCGCTAGTTTCATTGCCAAAAGGCAAGTATATTTCTCACATTGAATTTTCAAAGGCAAAACTTAAATAAGCTAAATTCTTTTTAAAATTTGTTTCTTGTGATTTTCACGTACACTGACGTACGAGAAAAATATATGTTGTAGTACTAGTAAATAAGATTATTTTGACCTCTTGTTGGAAGAATTCTGACGTACGGTTTGCTCTAAACAATTCTTTAAAGATATGTTTTAAAAATGATTTCTTGATTTAAAAATTGTTTTTGGCTCTTTTAAATTGTTTAAAATTGCTTAAAAATTATCAAACAATCTTGAAAAATAGCTACTAGCCTTAGAAAAATATTTAAAGCTAATATAAACTCATTTGCTTAGTTAAAATCATTCTTGCTCATTCTTTTATCTATTTAAGTATTTTTTATGGTTTCGTCTAATTGATAAACCAAGTCGTGAAGTCGTGAACTTTTGCAAAACAATTGTACGAATTATTGAAACACCAAGATTGAATTGACTGAATGGAAGATGGAACTTCAACAATAATGAATGGAAGATGAAACTAATGAAAGATGGAATTTCAACAATAAATAGGTAGTACACGTTCTCTTGACCCGACACTTGACTTGACCTAGGAATGGGGTAGTCTATGATCACAAGTGTTACAGAGTGGCTGGATGCGCCCATACTAAATTATCTCCAATACATTACAGGGGTTAGATCCTTGACCGTTGCCATATCGGAACGGTGGGTACCGCGTCAGAGTTGCTCCCGTCGCATGGTGCATGTTGGTTATTTCTAGTACTCTTGGACATAGACTTATCACTAGGATAGACTGGCTATTGAATATTGTTCTAACCTCTTTTTCTACAGGTTGCTATAGTTTTGACATTAAATGCTAAATTGTCACAGGTTGCTAATAGTATTGCAAATTGTTATTAAATGATGAAATTGCTGCATGTTGCAATTACTGAAAATACTTAAACTGTCATAACTCTTTCCTATTTAAACTTATCATTTGTCTTTTAGCTTTGTTTTATTTAAAATGTCTAACGTTTTGGTTTTGAGATTATCTTGCCGAGTAAACCTCGCTGACGGACATTTCACTTTGTTATTTTACGAAATGTCCGTCAGGTATCGATAGTGAGTTCGCCGAAGACTTTGCTGCAGGAATTGAGCCATTGCCCGAAGACTACGTGGAGTGCCTACCCGCAGAAGACTAGACGTTTACCTTCGCTTCTGCACTTTTAATTTTAGAAATAATGTAATTTGTGTGCTTTGTTTGTATTGGCCATGCTAGGCCCAAGATGTATCTTATTTATTGTACGCTGGATATGTAATAATGTTGTTTGAGCTGCTTCTTAAATTTGCATACACGGATCTGCAATTTCTACACAGACGCTTAGTGTGTTTAAGCCAAGGAGGAAGAAAAGAAAAGAAAAGAAAAGAAAAGAAAGGATTTTAAAAAGAAAAAAAAGTACGCCTCCTTGTTTTAAGCACATCGCGGACCTGCTCGCGTTCTCGCTCCTGGTAGAATGGGAAGCGGGGCGTGACAGGCGTGGAACAACAATTTCGGCACGGGCGCCTTTGGCGTGTAACAACAAACTACGTAGAATAACAAACTCGGTGCGGAACAACAAATTAGCGCAAAAAAATTTAGGTGTCCTTCGACACGAAATAACAAATTCGACGCGGAACAACGTAGAACAACAAATTCGGTGCAAAACAACATAAAAAAATTTAGCGCAAATTAGCGTTAAAAATTTTTGCAGGAGGCCTTCGGCGCAGAACAACAATTTCAGCGTGGAACAACAATTTTGGCGCCGACGCCTTTGTCGCAGAATAACAAATTACGTAGAACAACAAATTCGGTGTGGAACAACAAATTAGCGTAAAAAATTTAGGCGCCCTTCGACACGGAACAACAAATTCAGCGCGAAACAACAAATCAGCGTAGAACAACAAATTCGGCGCTGAACAACAAATTAGCGTAAAAATTTTTAGCGCAAATTAGTGTAAAAATTTTCACGGGGCCTTCGACGCGGGCGCCTTCCGCGCGTGGGCCTTCGGCGCGGGCAAAATTGCGCGGAACAACAAAGTAGCGCAAAAATATTTAGCGGCACGGGCGCCTTCGGCATGGGCACCTTCGACGCGGAACAACATATTCGGCGCATGCGCATTAGACACGAAATAACAGATTCGGTGAGGAACAACAAATTAGTGTAAAAATATTCTCGGCACGGTGCCTTCAGGGTGGAACAACAAATTCGGCGCGGACGCCTTCGGCGAGGAACAACAAATTAGCGTAAAAATTTCTCGGTTGTTTCTGTTTTTTTGGGACATCATAAACGTTTCAAATATTAGTGACATTCAACACAACTAATCCTCTAGTTTGGCAACCAGTTATCAGTTAGCATAATCAGCATAACCTTCAATTTAATCTACCTATTTTGGTTAGGGGTTAATGTCAAGAATATTTCGGTTAATAGCCCAACTGTTGATTTGTCTCTATGCTACTCTCTATCATTCAATTAGGAACACTTAACCCAAAGCTTCATAAAGTGTTGAAAGAAATCCAAAGCTTCATCTCAACCTTCCATTCCTCAAGATAAAATCACAGCCACTCTTTATCTTGTTCTAGTCAGCCCTAGAATTCAAAAACAATTGTGTTTTAATATATAAATATAGATAATACTCTAGCCGTATTTTTACATTAAAAAAAGAAAAGCCAGGAGAATAAATAAGGTGCTATTCTTTTCGCCGATTGTTTGATGAGATTCCTCCAAAAAACACTGTTCAACATCTCATCATCGTAACTTTCCATTTCTTTCGTTTGCTTTGTTCTTCAGCCAAAATAACTTGCGTCTGGGAAAAAGCCAACGTGGCTGGTCATTTTGGAATCCAAACAATCCCCGCAAATTGCGGGGATTACACAGGATTCTTATAGCGTGTGGGCCCCCCTCCCCTTCTCTCTGCGCCGGCAACAACGATTGCTGTTTTTGTTTTTTTATTAATTCATGAATAAACATGGGCTGATTAATTTAATACTAATTAAATAATTATTTTCATAAAAGTGGACCCCATATTCCACTTTCTCTCTCAGCTTTCAAACACAAAAGAACACACATACACAAGAAAGTTGTTACGGATCCCACAACCAACTAAACCCAAATTTCTCTCTCATCAGATACCACACTTCTCAACTTTCCCAATTTATACTTTCCTACAAAAAGAACGGGCCCTAACTCGGTAAATGGGTCGCGATTGCGTAGCGGTAATTGACCCGCTTAATAATCGGGTCGGGTTTGTGCTGGTCGAGAAAATTAGCTAAATGCCACCGGTCAAAGTTGGGTTTTAATTTTTACCACCATTTTTTAAAACTTTGCTAGAATAACACCCTAACGAAAATAGTGACGAAAATACCCCCAGTCAAAATAATATAAAACCCCTTGAAAAACGAAGCGGTCGGTGGTCTTTCTCCTCCATTTTGCCGCCAAAATCGTCCACCTTTCCCGCGAAACCCATAAATCATCCCGTCGTCGTCCTCGCCGACCATCCCTCCACCTCTTTTCCCGGCTACAACCGCATATGTCGAAGCTGCAATGATCCGAACCACCGAACGCACAAACCAATCGCCGCTTCTCCAACTCATTCGGCATAGCCCTCGCAAGCAGAACTCACAGCACCGTCGTACCAAGCCTACAGCTCCTCATTGATTACCGAACGAGGTTAGTGAATAGCGATTTTTTTTGGAATTTTTTTAATTTTGGGTATCATTTTAAGGCTTCATATCATTGTATATAATTAAAAAAGCTAAGATTATTGCAAGAATTCATCAAGAAAAATATTAGTTTAGAAATAATATTAGTACATACCTCACTACTAATCCATCCTCTTGCAGAAATGAGCACTTCCAAGTTCTTGCAAGATATGGAATCCAATGTCTTCACCCTAGTCACTAGTCCAGCTACTTCGGCCCTTGATAGATTCTTCGACATCCATGATCTTAACAACTCAAACCTCGAAGTATCGTAAGAGAAATCCGTTGTAGTATGGGTGGATATGGGTAAATCAATAAGATTTTCTTTTTCAGCTTCTTTTTCAGCTTCTTTTTCGGCATAGCATATCAGCGCTAGATTCTTCTTCTCAGCTTCTTTATCATCACCCTTCTTCTTCCTTGGTTTTTTTTGGCCCTCAGGTTTCTGGTATGGGCTAATAACCGCAGCTGCAGGCCTCTTCGTCCTCATAGGTCGTCCACCTATGTTAATTTGACTCTTGTGTTCCTCGACCGCAGCACTAACTTCAGCAGATATAGCCCCAGACATAGCAGGCATGTCAAAACCAGGCTCGTCAATAACCGCCGCACCATCAAAACACTTTTCATCGTCATGGATTTCGATCGCTGTAGGGGGTTCATTTGTTGGTTGTGGGAGTTTAAGTTCAGCCCTCAGTTGCCTCTCCATTTTGAAAATAGCCGTGGCTATCTGATAGGAAAAAATGTCCTTCACTCGCTTCGCAACATTTATCTCAACCCTCTTTACATCCAACCTATCCTTCTCAAACGAGGCCACCCTCCCCTCCAAAACTGTTATACGATCTTCCATCTTCTTGTTGCTCTCGTCCATCTTCTTTTCTAGATTCTTCAGAGCCAACGTCAAGTTTAGAAGCCCGGGTCCCTTCTCTTCTTCAGCTCCACCAGGAGGCTTTGAATATCCTAGAAAAGCCGGTCTGTAATCAAGGAAATTTCGGACTCCATGATAGTAATCAATTTCCAATTCTGCGGCTTCTGGGGTTAATCGCATGAAAGGTAACTGCAAGAACAATAAATAAATAGGTCTATGATGTGGAAAAAGCGAAAATACACCAATATACATCAGTATACGCTAATATACGCTAGTATACGTTGACTAACTCTGATGTATTATGGCGTATTTGAGCGTATACGAGTGTATTTGAGTGCATACAGTGTCATATCATTATATATAATGAAAACATAACTAGGTGGTATGTAAAAATCTGTGTTACGTTCACATACACCAATATACATCAGTATACGCTAATATACGCTAGTATACGTTGACTAACACTGATGTATAATGGCGTATTTTCGCGTATACGAGTGTATTTGAGTGCATAAAGTGTCATATCATTATATATAATGAAAACATAACTAGGTGGTATGTAAAAATCTGTGTTACGTTCACATACACCAATATACATCAGTATACGCTAATATACGCTAGTATACGTTGACTTACACTGATGTATAATGGCGTATTTGGGCGTATACTAGTGAATTTGAGTGCATACAGTGAATTTGCGTGCATATACGCCAATATACTTTGACCTACACTGGTGTATAACGGCGTATTTGGGCGTATACTAGTGTATACTAGTATACGCTAGTATACGTTGACTTACACTAGTATACTGCGACGCACACAGGTGTATATTGGCGTATTTGGGCGTATACTACTGTATTTGAATGCATACAGTGTCATATCATTTTACATAATGAATAAACAAAAGGATATTGAAAGATAAGTCCATTCTTACATCTTCAACGTCAAATATAGTCTGCCTAGCTAGGGAATAGCCACCTTCCAACGCGTTTGACGTATCCCATCGAAAGATCCTTGGAAGAGGGTTCCCAGGCACCCTCCTAGCCAAGGCAGCAGCGAAATCTGGCAAAAGACACTCTAGAACCCATGCTTGAATAGCAAATGGGAACGTCCCCACCTTCAGATGTGCCACACCTGGTTTCTTAACCCTGATCAACATGTGGGCCCACTCCTTCACCAATTCTTCATACACCAATCTTCCCCATGGGTATGCATTGAACAGCTCCGGATCATCTGCCAAGCATATTGCCCTTGGATGCACAATGTTCCCAGCGTCTTTCACGAAGACCATGCTGTGGATGATGTAAAGCACAGCAAGCTTGCGAATTTCTACGCCGCCAGGATTTTCAACGGCCTCGGTGCCTAGCTTGGCCATCACATCTGAAAATCGAAGGGTAGCTTTGTCAAGGAAAGCCCGAAACGGTGTCTCTGCTTCCTCGTCACAATTCGGGAACTCCCCGAATGGCAAGCCAGTCAAAAGCGCAAATTCCACAGGCCCAAATGTATGCCAATGCCCGGCTATGTTAAACTTTAATGCCCGTTTATTTGGGCTGGTACTGCTTTCAACATCCCCTCTACATAATAACCAATGCAAAGTAGGACTTTGTATCGGGAATTTCTCAAGCTTAGACAAGAACCATATGAAATTGTACTCCTTCAACATTGTCTGGAATGCATCTTCGCCCAAGTATGCCCTTGCCTCTCGTATGCAATCCACGGAAGCCCGATTATTAACTTTGATTTTACCCATCTACATAACGCAAAACATATCAGGATATTAGATAATTAAGTTTGCGCAAATGTCCAATTAAGCAATTAAATCAGTAACAACTACAAGTAAGCGTACAACATAAATAAGACAACATATTTTCCAATTAAATCAGTGTTTTACAACGTATAACAATGTATTTTACAAAGAAAAATACCAAAACATGCTAGTCCTCGCATAAAAGGGCTTCCTAGTTAGGTACGTATCATTATCCCGTCAAATTAACTGAAAAACACTGATTTACGCTGATATACACCAATTTGCGCTGAGATGCGCTGATATGCGCTCAATTTTTAATGTAAACCAGCGTATTTTAGCGCATATTGATGCAAATGTCCAATTAAGCATTTTTAGGGTATGCACAACTCCAATTAAGCGTACAACACAAATAAGACAACATAATTTCCTATTAAATCAGTGTTTTACAACGTATAACATTGAATTTTACAAAGAATAATACCAAAACATGCCGCTCCTCGAATAAAAGTGCTTCCTACTTAGGTACGTATCTTTATCCCGTCACATTAACTGCTAAGCACTGATTTACGCTAATATACACCCATTTGCGCTGAGATGCGCTGATATGCGCTACAATTTTTAACGTAAACCAGCGTATGTTACCGCATATTGATGCAAATGTCCAATTAAGTAAACTTTCTGGTATGCACAACTCCAAGTAAGCATACAACACAAATAAGTCAACTTAATTTCCTAATAAATCATTGTTTTATATCGTATAACATCGTATTTCCCCAAAAAAAAGTACAAAAACATGCTGCTATTTAGGGTTTTTAGCATAAATTAACTGATTTGCGCTTACATACACCAATTTGCGCTGATATGCGCTGATATGCGCTTCTATTTGTAACGTAAACCAGCGTATACTACCGTTTTCCAACGTATTTTACCGCATATTGATTCACATCTTCAAACAAACTTATTTTGCTTAACATGCAAGTTGATTAGTGTGATAACTTATCATGTTCGTATTCTTCTCAAATTGTATTCTTCACAAAACCCTAAATTAATTCCCCAAAAAAACTTTTACATAAATCGCAAAAAAAATTCCAACAGGCGAAGCTAAATATGCGAAATCACTTACCTGGTTCTACAAAAAGTCGCTTGATTATGGCGGTGATGTGATTTCTGAGTCGTCTTCGCTTTGCGAGGGCTAAGGCGTATGAGTTGGCGACGCGGCGACGGCTTTGATGGTTCGTTGTTTGGGAGCGTTGCAGTTGCGTGAGCTGCGGATCAGGACGGGATCGCCGGAGGGATGGTCGGAGTTGAGGAAGAAGGGCGATTTTGGGCGGCAAACTGGAGGAGTGCAAACGACGGTAAAAATGAGTGTTTCTCAGTTATTTACTTTTTAACTTTTTGGTCAGGGGTATTTCCGTCAATATTTTCGTTAGGGTGTTAGTTTGGCAAAGTTTTTAAATTTGATGGTATAAATTAAAACCCAACTTTGACCGGTGTTATTTAACCTATTTTCTCTGTGCTGGTCGGGGTCGACCCCGTCGTTTATAAAACCGTTCTTTTAAACCCCCGATTGATTTCGAGAACCTTTAATTGCTCGATTTTTTTTGCTGCAAAAGATCTACTTCCAATGGTAATATATTTTCTTTCCCACTACTCGATTTTGTCTCATTGTATCGATCCGAGTCGCCTGAAACTAGGGCATATTGCATCAAATGTTGATTTCTGAGATTTTTTTGGTCGATCTACTATCAGCAGATTATCAGATCTGAACATTGTTTTCATCAAATCGTTTTTCTTTGGTGTTTAAAACAGTTGCTTGAATATGGAATTTAAAAATATTGTTAGATTTCTTATGTGCCGAAGTATTTTGGAGAAAAGAAGTTTGTTGGAGTTATGATTAGGGCGTTGGTTATCGAGGAGCAGTCTGAGTAGTTCTACACCGTTCAGTTGATTAATATGGCAGAATTTGCGGAAAATGAAGTGTAATTGAAGCGATGGAGATAGAATTGGTGCTATCTGTTGAGAAGAGTTTTTAAAAAAAACATTTTAGTTACATGTGTAAATCGTAGACTTAAGATCAAATTTTCAGGTGGCATGTGTTGGAATAAATGGCTCTTTTAGCCATTTGTTCACTCCTTTAGCCATTTGTTCACTCCCATTTTCCTTTCTATTTTTTGTCCCACATTGCTTGGGCAATATGCCTTGGAGGTGTTTATTAAAGGAGTTGTAGAGTCTTGGGGTGTGCTCCGAGGGGTACGACTCTTTTGTGAACGGTGGAGGACGCACATAAACACCACACGCGCGCGCCCCTCGTCGCGTCGCTTCGCGTCGTGTTGTGTGCGTGCATTCCTTTTTTGGATGGCGCGACTTTCCTTTTTTGGCCCCATGCAGATTCATTGCGTTAATGGCTTTGATTGAGCCATTAACTTTCTATGTTTATTGCGTCCATTAAATCTGTTGTTTATTACGTGTTAATGAAGACGTTTTGCGTTCCATTCATTGCAGCTCTTTATTACGCGACCCTTTGAAATTCTATTACGTTTTTTGTTACCTCATATAAATTTACATGGCCTCACTCCTTATGGGGTGACGATGTATTCTTATCTTCTCTTGATCTCCCACTCCTGGGTATTGTTGTGCAATCTCCAAAGCTTCTGGCCGCGAGTGGACACGTCCATGGGCTGCTGTGTTAACCTTGGGGAGCAACCAGCAATTCCGATTACCACCGAGGTCTGGCCGTAATTGTTTTCAAGGCAGTGGTCATTCCACGGCACAACGTTTCATTCCTGATAAGTTCTTTCTACCTTCGATCTTTCTACGCTTGAACCATAGTCAATTCCGACTTTTTAACCTTACAATTTGAAAACAAATTACCTTTTTCATATTTGTGAATATTTTATCATTTCATTCCTGTGCTGTCATTGTGATGGATGATTGTGTATATCATGTCTAAGTGCATAATTATGAAACCATTTCTGTGTTTGCCCCTAGTATTTCTGTTGAACTTTGACTGCAGACAACATTCATGCATGAATGCTTTGTCTATATGGCTCTTGTTCAATTGTTGGCTATTTAAAATTAACTGTCTCATCTGATTTGACAAAACCATTGGCTATTATTGATTTTGAGGGAAATACTTACGTGTAGGTTTCACGTGCTGGGTGTGATTTCTATAGTTTTAGTGTGATTCATAAATGAAATTGGGGTTTCCTAGACATATGGTCCTCTGGGAAGTTTGTCGGTATCTTATCAACTCATTCATCTCTTTTGGTGGTTGCTTATGGCAGCACAAGCGTACATATGGATGAACATATGGATGAATGAAAACCTAATTGGTCAAGCTCTGTCAGTCCGTGCTTTTTATTTATCATTACCGCAGACACTAAATCTTAATTGCAAATGCCTGAAAGGATTAACCTCATCCTCTTTTGCAGTGCACACTCCCTGATGGTTTTCATTTTTTTTAAAAAAAATTCTGCAACTTTGCAACTTTAATGGTTATCCATGCCAGTGGATCTTTTTAATTTTTTGATATATGAGACCATTTGTAATTATTTTGGATTGCAAGTGTTAGATTTCAGATTTGTGATTATTATTTTTTGATTGAATGTTTGGATCATGTACCATTAACCTAATGAAGTGGCGTAGCAGACTGTAAAAAAAATTTGGAGTGCTTACCGTGTGGTCCATGTCCTATTTGGTATGTTTCCAAAAGCAGTTCGGTTCAGTTACCAAATCACGGTCACCTACCTAGAAAATTCATCGGCAAAAAAACTATCTGTACATGCGTTGTTGGTATTTCAAGGATATTGATTTTCCGAATTAAATTATTTTCTTAAATGACTTGTGCTGCGCCTTAAATGAAATCTTCGACAAGCTGGATGAGTTTACTGGCATTATTTACTGTAAACAGAGCAGAATATTATACCAGATTTCTTGCCGCATGGTTTGATGTCTATGTTAGTTTCATTTATTGTAATAGAATGTGTACTATCTTACAGTGTTAGATCCTTGGTTCTTCTCATAATATCTGATTGCTGCCAGTTATTTTATCATGCCTTGATGTCATTATAAGAAATGCAGAGATTACTTTGGCTAATTGAATTATTGGATGTATTGGATGAATCTGTTAATAAATATTTGGATCTGCATTCTATGGTTATTATCTGTAGTTGATGATCAGGAGATGGTCTAGAGCTTATGGTATCAGATTTTTTGTCATGCTCTAGGAATAATTGCTAGGCTGTAGGAGACGATTATGATACTAGTTAATAATGAAGGATGCATACTCTTGATTTGATGAATTTGAGCTTATTATTCCTGGGCATTATTGTTGGATTGGCGTGTGTTGGTGATTCCAACACATTGCAGGTGTATCGGCAGACATTTGTCTTTCCATGGCTTCGCACGGGTATGGTCTTAAAACCTCCACGCGTATAATAATTATGTGATTTGTTGAGGCACAAGCAGGTTTGTTGCTTAATGAAATTATATAGGCTCTACATTGTCTGATATATTGAATGCTGAGGTTTATTAATTTTTGAGTGTAATCTTTATCTGAACATCCTCGGTTCTTACATTCATTTGAGATGAAATTTGCACTTTCTTGTGGAGACGTTCTGGTTACGGAACTAACTATCGCCACTTATGTGACAAAAATTTGGTTCTTTCCACTTCTATTGCCCTAAGGATGATTTAGCGAAACATTTTGAAGATTCAGGGGAGTAAGTGTTAGTCTTTCAGAGGTGGAGAATATAGTACCTACATCCAAACAGATTATTGTGAGAAGAATGTGATTATACATGAGTTTAGTGCCCCATACTTACCACAACAAAATGGTATAGCTGAACGTAAGAACAGAACCTTGAAAGAAATGATGAATGCTATGCTTTTGAGTTCAGGGATGTCTGATGACATGGGGGAAGCTATTCTCTCAACTTGTCACGTTCTTAACCATGTATCCCATAAGAAACTAGACAAGACTCCTTATGAGATGTGGAAAGGATTTACTCCAAACCCGAATTTTCTTAGAGTGTGGGAGTGTTTGGCTAAAGTAGGTCTACCTGACTGTAGAAGTTTAACATTGGACCCAAGACCTAGGAGAAGAAGATGTTATTTTTGGAGTTAGAGTTACTCCAATGGCATCTCCTTGAGTCAATCTCATTACGTTGAAAAAGTGCTGAAAAAATTCAACTGCTTTGATGTTCCTGCTAGAACTCCCTATGACCATAGTATGCATTTAAAAAAAGAATTTAGGAGAGAGCATTTCTCAATCTGAATATGCTAAGATCATAGGAAGTGTGATGTTCTTTATGAATTGTACTCGACCTGATATAGCATATGTTGTTAGCAGGCTAAGTCGGTATCCTTATAACCCTAGTAATGAACATTGGACTGCTCTTCAACGTTTATTAAAGTACCTGAAAGGAACTGTTGATTGGTGTTTGCATTTCAACAATTTTCCTGCTGTGTTAGAAGGATTTTGTGATGCAAACTGGATTTCAGGTAACGATGAAGTAAGTTCAACTAGTGGTTTTATATTCTCTTTTGGTGGAGGTGCTATATCTTGGAAGTCTTCCAAACAGACATGTATAGCACGCTCCACCATGGAATCTGAATTTATTGCTCTTGAGTTGGCAGGGCAAGAGGCTGAATGGCTAAGGAACTTGTTAGCAGACGTGCTTTTGTGAGGAGGGAAAACTGCTCCAGTTTCCCTTCATAGTGATTCTCAGGCAGCCATTGGTGTTGCTAAAAATAGTGTCTACAACGGGAAGAAAAGACACATTCGGATCAAGCACGGTGTGGTTAAACAACTCCTAAAAATGGAGTAATTTCTTTGGAATATGTAAGGTCTGAAAGAAATCTTGCAGATCCACTAACCAAAGGATTGCCAAGGAAAGTGGTTCTTGATTCGTCGAGGGGGATGTGGCTAAAGCCCATGAGTTAAGCTTATATGGTTGATACCCAGTGTGGTCTAACGAAGCCATATGATCCTTAACAAACACTACATTTCCATCTCTATGGCGTGTGGTAGTGTTCTTTGAATCCATAGTCAAGTTTGGTGGTGCTATTGAGAAGCACTTGATGGAGTCACTTTGAGACAAGTCCATAACCAGTTTTGGTGGTGATATTGAGAAGCACTTGATGGACTTAAGCAGAGGTTGAGCTGTAAGCTCTTAATGGTTTCATAACCAGTTTTGGTAGTGCTATGGAGAAGCACTTGATGAACCACCTATGTGGGTGTGAGGGTTTGGCCGCCCTATATGAAAGACAAGGGCAGTCTTTCTAGAGCACTCACGAGACCCAAGGTATGCGCATGGCCTATAGCGCTTGTTATGTATCGCGGAGTTTGCACAAACTCAAGGGAACAATATGTGTTGTGGGGGGTGTCTTAACCGAACTCTAATGAGTTCAAGAGCAATTCACTCATTAGAAAGTAAGTTGCCTCACTTCACTACGTATCAATTCAATCGAAAGACATTGATACTAAAGTATTCATCCCTCTTTACCCAGGAGATTTTTCTTTTCTTTCTTGAGCCATTAAGTGGGGGATTGTTGGAATTAATAGCTTTTTTAGCCATTTGTTCACTCCCATTTTCCTTTCTATTTTTTGTCACACATTGCTGGGGCAATATGCCTTGGAGGTGTTTATTAAAGGAGTTGTAGAGTCTTGGGGTGTGCCCCAAGGGGTACGACTCTTTTGTGAACGGTGGAGGACGCACATAAACACCACACACGCGCGCGCCGCGCCGCGTCGCATCGTGTTGTGCGCGCGCATTCCTTTTTTGGATGGCGCGACTTTCCTTTTTTGGCCATATGCAGATTCATTGCGTTAATGGCTTTGATTGAGCCATTAACTTTCCATGTTTATTGCGTCCATTAAATCTGTTGTTTATTACGTGTTAATGATGACGTTTTGCATTCCATTCATTACAGCTCTTTATTACGCGACCCTTTGAAATTCTGTAACGTTTTTTTACCTCATATAAATTTACATGGCCTCATTCCTTATGGGGTGACGATGTATTCTTATCTTCTCTTGATCTCCCACTCCTGGGTATTGTTGTGTGTTACGCCCATTTGACCGAGACCCAAAAGACACGAGCCCAGGAGCCCGGCTGCAGACCGAGAGCCCACCTGCGCCTTCAAGCCCACTCTACAAGGCCCAATAAGGGGCCCTCTCGAATGTCGATCCGACCCGGCCACGATAACCCGCTGGTCACTCGCCCACTCCTGCGATAACCGCTCCCCCGATCGCGCGACCACTAAATGACGATAATGGGGAGGTGCTGGCATGACGCAGGAGGCGGCGGCGGAAGGGCGGATTGAGGGAGCACGATTGAGGGCGGGCGAGGGACGTGGGCCAGAGGCACTCGCACGGGAGCTCTTTAAAAGGGCTAGGAGGACGACGAAGCAAAGGACCGCATCTCAGGTATCTAAAACCTAAGGTACTCCACCAACGACCTAGCTCCCCCATCCCATCTCCTTCCTCCCCCGCTCGCGCCGTGAGACGCCGTTCCGATCTCCTCACGAGTCGAACCGTCTCCGCCGGGCCTCCTCTTTCAGATCTCTATCTGACTTAGGCATCGGAGGGGATTTGGCCGGAACCTAGGTCCGGCCCCCTGACGAGCGTTCTCGTCTTCGCAGGTGGACAGCGGATCAACGGGCCGAGGCTTCCCCTCGCCCCTCTCCAACCACACTATCAGCTGGACGAGTGAGGCTCCCCCTCACCGTCCGCCCGCCGAGGCCGAGCACAACCTTCCGAGGCCGAGCGTCTCAACTAGGTCTGAGGCTTCCCCTCGCCCTTCGCTGACCGCGCATCCAGCAGGACGACCGAGGCTGCCCCTCGTCTTCCTTCCTCCGAGGTCGTGCTCGACCGGCCGAGGCCGAGCGTCTCAGCCTGGGCCGAGGCTTCCCCTCGCCCCATCTGCACCGATTCGAAGCCCCTGAGGGACCCAAGTGGGCCCCTTGACCACGTTGACCGGGTTGTCCACGGTCAACGCTCTGTAGTGAGAAAACACTCTGAAACATCTGGCGCCGTCTGTGGGAACCGAAAACCGTCCCACGAAGAAACAAACCACATCTGCGATGACGCGACCTCCCTCATCTCGGCGAAAGGAGAGCGAGGCCCTGACGCGGGGCGGCAGGGCCCGCCATCGTTGGCAAGAATGGGCACGGGCCCGGCGCGAGGAGGATCGTGGGGAAGGGGCCGGGAAGCCCTCCCCCTCCCCCCCGGTCGGGAGGCCGAGTGCGTCCGTAACGGCGCGCAGCTCGGACGTGGCTTTGGTGGTGTCAGTGGTCATAGACACTACCATGGTACGACGGCTGCTTGTCGACACCGGCAGCTCCTGTGACGTCCTCTTTATGTCAACCCTGGAAAAGATGGGGCGGCGGAAAGAAGACTTACGACCTCGCTCGGGTCCCGTGGTTGGATTCACGGGTCACTCCACCCCCATCATCGGCACAATCCATCTCCCGGTAACGCTCGGAGACGCCCCGGACTCGGTGACCCTGGCGGTGGAATTCATCGTATTGGGGATCGGGTCGGAATACAACGGGATCATCGGCCGACCCCTACTCAACGCCGTCGGCGCGGTGGTCTCGACCCTCCATCGGACTATCAAGTTCCGAACGCCGGGGGGATGGGGCGAGTCGAAGGCGACGCGGGGGGACCGAGTACCTGCTATCAACTGGCGGAGGAAGGTCCCGAGGATCGTCTAGCCGACCGGATGGCCGCGCTCGACTTGAGGAGTGGGCCTAGGCCCGCCCCTGCAGAGGAGCAGGAGCAAATCCCGGTCACAGACATCGAGGGCCGGTTCGTCTCGATCGGGAGAGGGCTGGGCCAAGACCTGAGGGATCAGCTGATCGAATGCCTGGAGGCGAACCTGGACATCTTTGCTTGGTCACCGGAAGACATGCCCGGTGTAGACCCCCAGGTGATCGTCCACCAGATCAACGCCGACCCCAATTTCAAGCCGGTTAGGCAGAAGAAGCGCAACCTGGGCGGCGAGAAGATGAAGGCAGCCTCCGAGGAAGTGGAGCGTCTCCTTGATGCCGGCTTCATACGAGAGGTCTGGTACCCGGAGTGGCTGTCGAACGTGGTGATGGTCAAGAAACCCAACGGGAAGTGGCGAATGTGCGTGGACTTCAGTGACCTCAACAAGGCCTGCCCCAAGGACAGCTACCCCCTGCCGCGCATCGACCACCTGGTGGACAACGCCTCGGGGTACGAGATGCTAAGCTTCATGGACGCTTACTCCGGATACAATCAAGTCCAGATGGACCCCCGGGACGAAGAGATGACAGCCTTCACGACGGACCGGGGAACTTACTGCTACAAGAAGATGCCCTTTGGTTTGAAGAACGCGAGGGCCACCTACCAGAGAATGGTCAACAAGGTTTTCAGCTCCCAGATCGGGAGGAACCTGGAAGTCTACGTCGACGACATGCTTGTCAAGTCAAGGCGACCGGAAGACCACATCGCCGACTTGCGGGAGACCTTCGAGCGGTTGCGGCGGCACCACATTCGGCTCAACCCCGCGAAGTGCACGTTTGGGGTAAGATCTGGCAAATTCTTGGGGTTCATGATAACTAACCGTGGCATTGAAGCTAATCCCGACAAAATCGAGGCGCTGATCAACATGCGCGAGCCGACGACGATCAAAGAGCTACAGAGGCTGAACGGGCGCATCGCAGCCTTGGGGCGATTCCTTTCCAAATCAGCGGAAAGATCGCTCCCCTTCTTCAAGGTCCTAAGGAAAGCGATCGCGGAACCTCCAGACAATAGGAAGACGATACTTTGGGACGAAGACTGCTCCAGGGCGTTCGGAGACCTCAAAGAGTATCTCCGCAGCCCACCTCTCCTGTCCAAACCACGGGAAGGGGAGTCGCTGAGCCTTTACCTGGCGTGCGCGGAGGAAGCTGTGAGTTCGGTGCTGATCCGGGAGGACGGTGGGGTGCAATGGCCGGTATATTACACGAGCCGGGTCTTGAAGGCGGCGGAGATGCGATACTCGCCCATGGAGAAACTGGCGTACGCCCTCGTCCTCTCAGCACGAAGGCTCCGACCCTATTTCCAGGCCCACACCATACTGATCCTGACCGACTCGCAACTGGAGCAGAACCTCAAGAGATTCGATCGAATGGGAAGGATGCTAAACTGGGGAGTGGAACTGAGCGAGTTCGACCTCCGATTCAAACCGCGCACGGCCATCAAAGGGCAGGCCCTGGCCGACTTCATCGCCGAGTGCACCACGGAAGGAAATGGCCCCCCGGAGGAAGAAGGCCCAGCGACGGTAATCGCTCAACCCCTGTCCTTTCTTTCGGCTGACCACTTTCAATCAGGGGATCCAGGAGCATGGATAGTCCATGTGGACGGGTCGGCCACACAGTCAGGAGGCGGGGCCGGGATTGCAATCCGATCTCCGGAAGGGAACATTGTGGAATACGCGTTGCGGTTCGAGTTCCCAGCCACGAACAACGTGGCGGAATACGAAGCAGTGATCAACGGCCTGAGGCTGGCCCTGGAGCTCGGGGCCGAGTCCGTCCGCCTCCTCAGCGATTCGAAGCTCATTGTCAACCAACTCTTAGGGAGTTACGAGGCACGGGAGGAGGCGATGCAGAGATATCTCCCTGTCGCCAGAGCGGCGATGTCCAAGTTCAAGGACGTGGAAGTCTTGCACCTCCCGCGATCAGAGAATGCGCGGGCAGATGCGTTGTCAAAGCTGGCCTCGTCCTCGCCAAAGGAACTGGGCCGCACCATCTACGTGGAGAACCTGCAGTCCCCCAGCACGGAGGAGCACGAGGTGATGGCGATCGACCAAGAACCCACCTGGATGGACCCGATCATCCGATACCTCACTCATGGAGAGGTACCGACCGATGGGGACGAACGCCGAACCCTGGAGAGAAAGGCGCTCCGATACGTGATCCATGAAGGGGCGCTCTACCGGAGACGCTGGACCAAGACGGACGTCCTCCCATACCTGAAGTGCATCGGACCGCAGGAAGCTGACTACGTCCTACGGGAGGTTCACGACGGGATCTGCGGGAATCACCACGGGGGCAAGGTAGTCGCCCAGAAGATCTTGAGGCAGGGATACTACTGGCCAACCCTGACCCAAGATGCAGCAAGCTACGTCCAAAAATGCCAAGAATGCCAGAGGTATGCCCACCACATCTCGACACCCCCGTCAGAGCTCATTCCTATCGTAAGCCCCATCCCCTTTGCGAAATGGGGGCTCGACATCCTCGGACCGTTTAAACCGGGACGAGGGCAGCGGAAGTACCTGATTGTGGCGGTAGACTACTTCACCAAGTGGGTCGAGGCCGAGCCGCTGGCCACCATCACTTGGAAGAAAGCAAAAAGCTTCGTGTGGAATTCCATCATCTCCAGGTTCGGAGTCCCACGGGCCATCGTCACGGACAACGGGAAGCAGTTCGACTCCGCAGGGTTTAAAGATTTTTGCGAGGAATGGGGAATCAAGCTTCTCTTCGCCTCCGTAGCGCACCCCCAGACCAACGGAATGGCGGAAGCGGCCAACAAGTGCATCATAGAGCCCCTCCGGAAGAAAGTGAAAGACGCCGAAGGAAGCTGGCCAGAAGAGCTCCCCGGGATACTCTGGTCATACCGGACGACCCACAAGGAGGCCACTGGCGAGACCCCGTTCATGCTCACCTATGGGGCCGAGGCGTTGGTACCGGTCGAGTTAGGCGAAGAATCTCTCCGCCTCAAATACTTTGACGAAGATAGGAACTCGCAGGGTCTGGAGCTCAGTCTGGAGCTCCTCGACGAGCGACGGGAGCAGGCATTGGCCACCATCATCCGCCAGAAGCAGAAGGTGGCCCGATACTACAACGCCCGGGTACGGGGAAGAAGCTTCCACCTCGGGGACCTGGTCCTCCGGAAAGCAGGCTTCAACACTGATACCGCTCGCAAAGGGAAGCTCGCGGCTAGGTGGGAGGGACCCTACAAAGTCGTCGAGGTCCTCGGACCCGCAGCCTACCGACTAGCTGATATGGAGGGGAGGATTCTCACTCACACTTGGAATACGGAACATTTACGCAAGTACTTTCAGTAAATGTATCATTTCCTATGAAATAAATTTGTTTTAAATTCATTCCTTTCCAGATAAAGCAAAAAGATATACAGGAAGAGGCCGAGGGGCATTCCCCTCCCTCATTCTTCTCCGGGGGCACCGGTGGAGCCACAGGCTGGCGGTCCACTAGGGTCTTTCCCCACACTCTGTTCGGCGTCAGGGTACATCCGGAGAGCCTCGAAGTTGACCCCCGAGAGCGGGAACTTCAGTTGGATCTCGGACTGACACCGGGCGAAGCCCTTCTCGAACGCATTCGACAAGGCGGTCTCCACGAAGGAGGTGGCATACTCCGCCACGGCATCCGTAGCGATCCGGGCCGGATCCACCTCCTCAAGCCCACGCATCCGGACCTCTAAGGTCTCGATCTGGCGTTGGTGCTCCGCCCTCTCCTTCTCGATCTCCCGGGACCTCTCGTCAAGTTGGGCAAGGAGGACCCTCGCCTGCTCCTCCGCCGCTTCAAGACGATCGGAGAGCTCCAAGGTTTCGGAGGCAACAGCGGGGACGGGGGTCTGCTCGACTCCCCCAGACGCGTCGACGCCACTCAAGACCTCGGCGACCCGCGCCTCGGCCTCCGACTTTGCAGTCAGAGCCAAGGCCATCTCCCGGTCCGCATCCTCCAGAGCAGAGGACAACTCAGTTATGCGGGACTGCAAGGATTGGACCCGCGCCTCCTCTAGCTGACCTGCCTCCTCCTCCTCGCCGGGGGTCTCAGGGCCTCGCCCGGCATCGGATTTGGCTTTGGGAAGCGCCACGAATTGACGCCTCATTGAGAGACCGACCGAGGACAACTGCACCAAGGCAACGAAGGTAAGACAGCAAAAACGGCTGGAGGAAGAGAGGACGGGCAGAGACACTCTACCTGTTGGCCAGCCTGAATCACGAAGGTGGCCAAACAATCGCCCCTGACTCCGTCCAACACCACCTGATCGGGAGGGAGACAACTGTTCTCGGCCACTCGAGCGGCGGCTCCACGACTCGAAAACACCGACTCCTTCTCCCCCACAGGGAAGCGTGGAAGAAGAAGACCCTCCTCCGATGAAGGGAACTCGCCAGGAGTAGAGCGGAATGCGCCAAGAAACCGATCGTAGGCATCAGGGAGAGAGCCGTCCGGGAGAGGTGAAGGGCCGACCCACGGCCATGCGACCTCGACAGGAGCAGGTTGAGGTTGATCAGCAGCCCGTGGGGCATCAACCCCCTCAATCCCCTCACGGATCCTCTTAGAAGGCCCCAGCAAGGGGATAGAGGGGGATGGCGCCTTCTTCCTTTTGGAGCCTCCTGACGCGGCCACGACCCGCTGCTTCTTCCGGACCTCCAGCACATGATCCCTTCGGTGCAGATCCGGATCGGGGACCTGCACGTGAGTGCTGGCGGGAGAAGGACCAGGGGGAAATCCACCTGCACTCAAAGGAGAAATGAGAGACCAAGCAGAGCCTAGACAACCTCGAATGGCGAATACCCGGAAGAACTTACCCAGGGGCCACACCGTCTTACGCAAGTTATGGTCACTAAGAAGGACGTCAATCGAGCGCTCCCTCGCTGGAATCGCCAGCATGTCCTTCGCCATCTGCCGCTCGGCGACCGTCGGCTCACCCAGATCGAGGATGACTGCTCCGGCCGCCTCCCACCGAACCGGGAAGGGTACACTCGACGGGAACATGACAAACACATATTCCCCCTTCCAGCGTTTCAAGGAGCTCGGCAACCCCAACACCAGGGTCATCTTCGGGCGGGAGCTGATGTAAATCCACGCCCCTGATTGGTGGTGGCTCAGCCGGTAGAACTGGGCAAAGAGACGAAGAGAGGGCGCCACACCCCTCAGCATGCAGACAACAATGAACCCGACGAGGAGCCCGACGGCGTTGGGACAGAATTGACACAGGCACACGTTGTGGGCCTGAAGGAATTCGACGACAAAAGGATGGAGCGGGAAACGAAGCCCGAAGCGGAAACACTTCTCGTATACTCCGACCTCGTTGGAGCCAGGAAGGCAGACCCGCTCGTCAGCCCCGGGGGCACGAGCCGAGTAGGGCGGAAGCAGGTAGGCGGAGCGCAGACTTCCGATGGCGGTGGCACAGATCGACGAAGGCCACGACAAGACCTCTGTGGGCACCCCAGAAAGATCGCCCCCGTGCCGACGGATCGCCGAAGGAGGGCTACCCGCCAGAGCGGCGTCGCGCTCCGGACGACCCGAACCCGTGGCAGAGGAAGACGACATGAGGCAGAGCAGAGGAAGAATAGGGATCAGCGCAAAGAAGAAGACGGCGAGATGGCGGCTCACGAACCCCTCGGTTTCTCAACTTAAGACGATCCCGCGAACGGTGAGGATAAGCTTGCCGCTACACGTGGCAACATCAGAGGACCGACGGCGCTTCGGAGCCCGCGCCTTAAAAATATCGAACAGGCCAACCCATGATGACGACTAATAAATGAGTCGGCATCGACTGGCGAGCTTGTCAAATTCGGCAGAAGTCACATCGGCCGAGCCGAACCGGCCAAGGCCGACCGACCCGACCGATGGGGGCAATTGTTACGCCCATTTGACCGAGACCCAAAAGACACGAGCCCAGGAGCCCGGCTGCAGACCGAGAGCCCACCTGCGCCTTCAAGCCCACTCTACAAGGCCCAATAAGGGGCCCTCTCGAATGTCGATCCGACCCGGCCACGATAACCCGCTGGTCACTCGCCCACTCCTGCGATAACCGCTCCCCCGATCGCGCGACCACTAAATGACGATAATGGGGAGGTGCTGGCATGACGCAGGAGGTGGCGGCGGAAGGGCGGATTGAGGGAGCACGATTGAGGGCGGGCGAGGGACGTGGGCCGGAGGCACTCGCACGGGAGCTCTTTAAAAGGGCTAGGAGGACGACGAAGCACGGGACCGCATCTCAGGTATCTAAAACCTAAGGTACTCCACCAACGACCTAGCTCCCCCATCCCATCTCCTTCCTCCCCCGCTCGCGCCGTGAGACGCCGTTCCGATCTCCTCACGAGTCGAACCGTCTCCGCCGGGCCTCCTCTTTCAGATCTCTATCTGACTTAGGCATCGGAGGGGATTTGGCCGGAACCTAGGTCCGGCCCCCTGACGAGCGTTCTCGTCTTCGCAGGTGGACAGCGGATCAACGGGCCGAGGCTTCCCCTCGCCCATCTCCAACCACACTGTCAGCTGGACGAGTGAGGCTCCCCCTCACCGTCCGCCCGCCGAGGCCGAGCACAACCTTCCGAGGCCGAGCGTCTCAACTAGGTCTGAGGCTTCCCCTCGCCCTTCGCTGACCGTGCTTCCAGCAGGACGACCGAGGCTGCCCCTCGTCTTCCTTCCTCCGAGGTCGTGCTCGACCGGCCGAGGCCGAGCGCCTTAGCCTGGGCCGAGGCTTCCCCTCGCCCCATCTGCACCGATTCGAAGCCCCCGAGGGACCCAAGTGGGCCCCTTGACCACGTTGACCGGGTTGTCCACGGTCAACGCTCTGTAGTGAGAAAACACTCTGAAACATTGTGTAATCTCCAAAGCTTCTGACAGCGAGTGGACACGTCCAGGGATTGCTGTGTTAACCTTGGGGAGCAACCGGCAATTTCAATTACCACCGAGGTCGGGCCGTAATTGTTTTCAAGGCAGTGGCCATTCCACGGCACATCGTTTCATTCCTGATAAGTTCTTTCTACCTTCGATCTTTCTACGCTTGAACCATAGTCAATTCCGACTTTTTAACCTTATAGCATGCATATGGGTGGGTTGTCCTGATTGTGAAAGTGAGATAGATTTTGAGTGCAATGCAAAGAGGGGGCACAATGATGAAATTTTGAGGAAGTGTCCATGAGGAGTGCATTTTACGTTCTGCCAGAAGTTGTAACAGCAGTTTTACTAGGGCAACCGCATGAGAAGTCCAAACCAGGGATCCTTTTGGCTTATTATTCCTACACTTTTATCATTATATTGATTTGAGTCCCTAGGAAAAAGGTTGCCCATATAGTATTCTAAAGCTCATAATGTTGAAACCATCAGTATACGAGCATAATTTTGTACCTTTCACGATAAGCATTGATGAAATGAGCCGGGGAATTGCTACGCGCACATACTTGCGCATTTCTGGTCAAAGTTTTACTCCACGCACATACGAATTAAATATTATTATTTAAGTTTTTGCTCCATGCACAACCGGGAATACCAAAAATACCCATAAGCCAAAACACCCTAAAATCTTTCAAATATGTAATTAATAAGTACATGATTAATTATTTGATGAGGGATATTAGTGATTTTTCGTTCAAAATCACTAATTACGTAATCACTAATTACATCCTAATCACTAATTACATAATACGTAATCACTAATTAAATTTTTTGTTCAAAATTCCACATGTAATGACTAATATCTTCCAAATGCGTAACCAGAAGTCAACATGGATATTAGTGATTAGTTATGATTAATTACTTGATGAGGGATTAATTACTTGATTACGTAATCAATAATTACATGATTAATTATTTGATGAGGGATATTTGTGATTTTTTGTTCAAAATCACCAATTACGTAATCACTAATTACATCCTAATTACAAATTACATAATATGTAATCACTAATTAAATTTTTCATTCAAAATTCCAGTCGCAATCACTACTATCTACGTAACCAGAAGTCAAATGTGGATATTACTGATTATGATCAAGAGTTATGATTAATTATTTGACGAGTGATTAATTACATGATTAAAAAACTAATCTAGTACATAAAATGTTTCAATCTTGCAAACTTACTCACCGCGCACAATCGACAAAATTTTTGACTGTTGTGCGCAGTGAGCAATTTGTAATTTTTGCCTGTTGTGCGCAATGAGCAATTTTGTTCCACATAAGGCAAATTTTAGAGAACTTACCATGGAACAAAATATCTTTTAAGAGTGACTATTCATGCGCAAGCAAACTCCCTGTTCGATCAGCCAAAACAATACAATCAAAGCAAAGGGTTTGGCAATTAGAAGCATTGGAACTCAACTGAAGCCGGTGCTCAGGATAGCAAATACCCACCTAAATCCTAATCAAAGCTACAAAATTTACAATCTAATAAAGAAATTTTGCTTGTTGTAAAATTACATAATCTAATACCGATCTTGCAAAATTTATTAATCTAATACCTTAGTAAATTTTGTGCAATGATTAGGTAATCTTTATGAGCAGTGATTATCTTAGCAAATATTTTCTTTATGAGCAGTGATTAGCTTAGTGAATTTTGTAATTTACTAATCTAACACCCATCTTGCAAAGTTATATATCGCGCACAACATGGAAATTTTTTGCATGTTGTGCGTGGGGAGCAATTTCGTTCCACAACATCAAACTTGCTCACCGCACACTACAGACAAAAATTTTGACTGTTGTGTGCGGTGAGCAATTTCGTTCCACAGAGCCAAGATTGCTTACCGCGCACAACATGCAAATTTTTTAACCTCCTGTGAGCGCTTAGTATTGATGGGGGGCATTTTTGGGGTTTTGAAAATGACAATTTTGTTGTTTTTTTAGAAAACTTTGTCCGGTCATGCGTAGAGTAAAACGATATGTGAGCGTAGCAATTCCCAATGAGTTGGTCTCCTCTTAACAAAATGTGCTTTATTTGTTATATGTGATTATCTTATAAGGCCCAAAATGAGGGATGTCATAAGCTGATGGCCTGAGATGTGCAAAGCAGCGAACCCAAGGCCTGAAGGTGCAAAGAAGATGAATCCAACGCACATGCACACGCACACACGTGAACACACTCTCCCCCCCAAACCCCACCCCACCAAACACCCAACCACACCTCACCCACTCCCAATCCAAAAAAAATCAACCCAATAATAATAATAATAATACTACTACTACTGCACAGCCACACACACACAAAGATTGCATGTGAACATACACAGACAAGATACACACCTACATTCGCATGCGCATGTGTGCATGCACGCACGTTGGCCCTTCTATATGCTAATGATGGGGGGTGTGGTGTGGCATTCCTGGCTACACACCTAAAATGCAAGTTGTAGAAAAGTGTTTACCACCCCACCACCCCACCCCCCTTCGAGATAGTGAATGTTAAGATGAATTCGATTGTTTATCCATGTTGCCAACAGACTATGTACTCCGTATCAAGAGAGTATTTAACTAAGATTGACATTAAATAGTCTAGCGCCTCACTCTTACATGCTCAAACTTTTACCCCTTTTTAAAAGCAAACTCTTCCTGTTAATTTGGCACTTTTAATCCAGTATTTATATGATAGGTTTGTTGAGTATTGGTGTTTTATACCAATCTTATTTTGATGATGATCACAACATTATGTTGTTGCTAATGACTCTCATGTTTTAGTCTCTCAGTTTTTTCTCAAGAATATCTTTTTTGGAGACTAATCACTTGGTGCAAGGATGGACATCAAGTGGGGAAGAGCCAAAGCTTAGACTCAAGGAGTGCCAAAGCTTGGAGATGATGGAGAGCAATCAAGGCATCAAGATTGAAGACTTAGACTCTAAGGAAAGCATTGTAATCTATGTAATTTACTTTATTGCTTTCTCTCTCTTTCGAGTCTAGGGTTAATGTAATGCCTTGTTAGATGGTTTACTCATTCATGCATATGCATATAACCATCTTAGTGAGCCTTAGGATTATCATAGAATCCAACCCAATAGGTTCACTCTGTCCAAAGACTCATTTGGAGTCTCTGGCTTTCCGTCAGTCGCCTGCTGAAGGAAACACAGTCGACTGGGTGATTTCCAGTCGCCTGTAGATCCTTCTACAGTCGTCTGACATGCACAGCTTAAGTCAACATTTCAATTGACTCAAACTTGAGCTTTACGCACAGTTGTCTGTCGATCAGTTTACAGTCGCCTGTATTTTTACAGTCGCCTGGAGATTGGACATCAGTCGCCTGTATAGCGTAAGTGCATTCTCTGCATCTCTATGTTGTTTCTCCATTTTATTCTGCAGACGACTGATGAAGAATGTACAGTCGCCTGACTATTTGACAGTCGACTGTAATATTAACATCAGTCGCATGTGCGAAGAATTGGAGAAAGAGTGCAGCTCTCTGTTTCGTTTCATCCCCTGCAGCAGTCGCCTGCTGAAGGATTTACAGGCGCCTGTCCTGTTTGTCAGTCGACTGTATTGACTGCATCAGTCGACTGTCCTGGCTCAGATTATAGCCGTTGGATATTTTCTAGCCGTTGATCAGTCAACTGTCTTTTGATCAACAATCGAATGTTCCTGTCATTTTCACCCAGTTTCTAGCCGTTGCTGAATTCTTTCTTTGGCTGTTTCCTTGGGTTTTGGGGCTTGATATGGGGTTCCTATATATTTGAGTATGCTGCCTTCACTTGAGAACTCTTGACAACACTTGATAACTCTTGAATCTATAGAAAATCTCAAGAGATCAATAAGCTACTCTCAAGCTCCCTCATTTCCCTCAATTGAGCATTCATCTTTCTTCATGCATTGAAGTCCAGCTCAAGGGAAATCATCCAAGTGCTCTCAAGCATATTCCATCACTTGGAGATTCTCTTCCATGCCTTGCATCCATTCATGAGTAAGCATATCAAGGCATATGTAAGAGTATTTATTTTACTTGGTGTAATTTGTGTCTCTAATTCTCTTTGTGGAAATTAGATATTTCTCTCTTTGTGGGAGGTTGTCTCTTTGTGGGACTTAGGAACTCTCTTTGTGGGAGTTTAGTGTCCTAGTGTAGGGTTAACCCTAATTCTCTGAGTGGGAGTTAGTGATTCTCTGTGTGGGAGTCTTGATCCTCGTGTAGGATTGGTTGGGTCCTTGTGTAGGGCATAAATCCTCTTTGTGGGGTATCTTCTTGTGAGATTTGTATTCACTTCTCTGTGTGGGAATATAGTGAATATTTGTATGGCTGGATGTACCCAAGTTTGGGGAACCAGGGTAAAACTGTGTGTTTGCGTTTGGATTGATTGTGCCTTTTAATTCCTCTTGCATTTATAATTCCACATTTGCAAGTTAAATTTTAATTCGACAATTTTATTGCCATTACACTATTCACCCCCCTCTAGTGTGTGTTATTAGTATTGCAAGGGTAAGGCGATCCTTACAATTGGTATCAGAGCGAGGTTAAAGCATACTGCAACGATGGCATTCAACGCCTCATCCGCGTCTCTTGAAGAATGTCACTCAACCGTACGACCCCCGCTCTTCAACGGAACCAACTACCCAAGTTGGAAGATCAAGATGATGATCTACATGGAGGGTCAAGACCTATGGGACATCACGGAGATGCCATTTGAGAAGCCCACTTCACCCGCGGCTTCAAGGACAAAGGCGGAGAAGGACTCGGTCAAGTTCAATGTGAGAGCTATGAACGCATTACATTGCGCTCTCTCAGCAAATGAGTTCAACCGCATCTCCATGTGCAAAACGGCCAACGATATTTGGCATACCTTGGAGATTTGTCATGTAGGGACAACGAAGGTAAAGAAATCTAAACAAACTGTGTTTAGATCTAAATATGAAATGTTTAAGATGCAGGAAGGCGAAAGCATTTCAGAGATGTTCACTAGGTTCACTGAGATCGTGAACGCTTTGGAGGGACTCGGGAAGATGATTTCCCAAAAGGATCATGTAGAGAAGATCCTTGACTCTCTCACACCTCGTTGGGAGTCAAAGGCCAACGGAATTTTGGAGTCATATGACGTCCAAATATATCGTTGAGGGTGCATTGGTAATCTCATGGCATATGAAGTGAAGCTTCAACACAAGAAGGAGATTCAACCAACAAAGCCCGAGAAGCTAGAGAAGCAAAATGGGATTGCATTCCATGCCAAGGAGGAGCCAATCAAGTGGAGGAGGAAATTCCATCGAGAAGCTCCTAGTGAAGAAGATGAGCAAGAAGATGCAAGTGGAGAAGAAATTGAGGAGCTTGCCGAGCAATTCAAAGCATTCCTCAAGTGCAAGCTAGGTAAGTCTTTGTCAAAGTTTGCCTCCAATTCTAACAAGGTTCCTACTTGTTATACTTGCAGTGGAAAAGGTCACTTGTCCACCGAATGCCCTTCCAAACCCACCAAAGATACCTATAAGGGTAAAGGGAAGATACATTGGAAATCTAAGTCCGAGGTCAAGAACCAAAAGAAGGGACTTATCGGCACATTTGATGATTCCGATGGGGACAAATCTAATGATGAAGAAGAGGATGACAAGGAGCACGATCACAGGTGTCTCGTTGCCTTTGATGATTCTTCATCAACTTCATCTACTTTAGCGATGGAAAGATAAGGCCTTGGCTCAACTCCAAATAAGAAAGTTGCTTCATGGCTAATGGGGAAGAGTCTTCATCAAGCTCAAGCGAGGAAGAAAGTGATGAGGAAGCTGAGGAGGAAAAGCCATCCTATGAGGAGCTTGAATATCGCCTAAATGTAGCATCCAATTTGGCAAGTAAGTGCATCGATTCATATGATAAAATGAAAGCTAAACTTGATAATGCTATGAGTAGGGTGCATGATTTAGAATCGTCTAGTGTAAATATTCATGATGAAATGCATGTTTGCGACACTAGTGAGAGAGACACACTTCTCTCTCAAGTTAAGGAATTGAGTCTTACAAATGAAAAACTTGTTGCTCAAAACCTTAGCTTAGATGCTCACATTCAACAACTTACGTTGAAATGTGAAGATGAATCCCGTAAGCTCATAAGCTTTGTGTATTCTAGGGATTCACTCCACGATTTTTTGGAAAAACAACATCCGGCAAATCATAGAGGAGGTTTGGGTTATATGCAAAATGTGGTTCCCAAACCCACCTCTAATTCCTCTTGTGGTGCAAATACAAGAAATATTGCTAAAGCACCTAAGAAGAATCATCATGCTTTCTTGTATAACAATAACATCAACAAGAAGCATGTAGATCACGAGGTAATAAGGAAGAATGAAAAATCTTCATTTTTTGCTAAGAAGCAAAATCCTCATTCTTTGCATGCCAAGAAATTTGTTTCTACACTTAAGCATGCCACATCCCCCCTCTTGCAAAGGCAAAATCCTTGCCTAGGAAATCCTTGAGATTATGGATTCCCTCTAAGGTTAGTGTGCAAGAGAGGGATAGTTACATCAACTCTCTTGTTAGGGATGTGATCACCTCGTGTGATTACATTAGGAAATCAAACTCCTCTTGTGTTTGGTTGCCTAATGTTTAGGTTCCTCACATATATGCATATTGCATGAGTATTATGCTTGAATGTTTATTTTTTAGCATACCCATTGTTTGTGTGTGTTTCATGATTTTGAAAATATTTTTCAAACTTATTTTTCATGAAAATGAGGACCTTGGGGTTTATTGACATACATGCATTCTTGATCCATGTGTATGTCAATGGGGGAGTTAATATGTTATATGTTTAAATTATTTTAAGACATATTTTAACTCTCATTTCGGAGGTTATTTGAGATCATTATTCACATTTGGTTGTTTTTGATCTCAAACCAAACCTCTTGTTTATTGCCAACTTGTTTCATGATATATTTGTTTTTGGCAATATTCTTTGTGTATCTTTGAAGCTTGATTTTTCCATATCTATTACTTTGATACACTTTAGGCCCATGGCTCCATTAATTATAATTGGTATTAGATCCTAGAAGTCAAAAGTTGACCATTTCTATTATCTAGGGGGAGCATGAGATAGTGAATTGATACCCACTAAAATTTTAAATTTGGTATCATACATATCTTTCTTTTCTTGCATATTGTCACATCTTGGTTAAGATGACAAAAGGGGATATTTTTGATGTCCACCTTTTTGACGATGTCAAGGGGAAGAGATATATGCATTATGTAAATATATATGAGGAGATATATTTATATGCATATGGGGAGAGATATATCTATGGGGAGAGATATATGTGATTAGATAAACCTTGCATGTTTGCATGATATTGTATTTTACATTTTGGTTTACAATTGGTTTATGTAATTCATGCCTATTATATGTCACCTTGATTTCAGTTGGTATTATGAGTATTTACCTTTGTGTAGCTCATTGTTTATTTGGTGCATATACGTAGGGGGAGCTCATTAGCATTGTGTTTTAATACTTTGTATTTTACATAATGTGTGTCATCATCAAAAAGGGGGAGATTGTTGAGTATTGGTGTTTTATACTAATCTTATTTTGATGATGATCACAACATTATGTTGTTGCTAATGACTCTCATATTTTAGTCTCTCAGTTTTATCTCAAGAATATCTGTCTTGGAGACTAATCACTTGGTGCAAGGATGGACATCAAGTGGAGAAGAGCCAAAGCTTGGACTCAAGGAGTGTCAAAGCTTGGAGATGATGGAGAGCAATCAAGGCATCAAGATTGAAGACTTAGACTCTAAGAAAGCATTGTAATCCATGCAATTTACTTTATTGCTTTCTCTCCCTTTCGAGTCTAGGATTAATGTAATGCCTTGTTAGATGGTTTACTCATTCATGCATATGCATATAACCATCTTAGTGAGTCTTAGGATTATCATAGAATCCAACCCAATAGGTTCACTCTGTCCAAAAACTCATTTGGAGTCTCTGGCTTTCCGTCAGTCGCCTGCTGAAGGAAACACAGTCGACTGGGTGATTTCCAGTCGCCTGTAGATCCTTCTACAGTTGTCTGACATGCACAGCTTAAGTCAACATTTCAATTGACTCAAACTTGAGCTTTACGCACAGTTGTCTGTCGATCAGTTTACAGTCGCATGTATTTTTACAGTTGCCTGGAGATGGACATCAGTCGCCTGTATAGCGTAAGTGCATTCTCTGCATCTCTCTGTTGTTTCTCCATTTTATTCTGTAGACGACTGATGAAGAATGTACAGTCGCCTGACTATTTGACAGTCGACTGTAGTATTAACATCAGTCGCCTGTGCGAAGAATTGGAGAAAGAGTGCAGCTCTCTGTTTCGTTCCATTCCCTGCAGCAGTCGCCCGCTGAAGGATTTACAGGCGCCTGTCCTGTTTGTCAGTCGACTGTATTGACTGCATCAGTCGACTGTCCTGGCTCAGATTATAGCCGTTGGATATTTTCTAGCCGTTGATCAGTTGACTGTCTTTTGAGCAACAGTCGACTGTTCCTGTCGTTTTCACCCAGTTTCTAGCCGTTGCTGAATTCTTTCTTTGGCTGTTTCCTTGGGTTTTGGGGCTTGATATGGGGTTCCTATATATTTGAGTATGATGCCTTCACTTGAGAACTCTTGACAACACTTGATAACTCTTGAATCTATAGAAAATCTCAAGAGATCAATAAGCTACTCTCAAGCTCCCTCATTTCCCTCAATTGAGCATTCATCTTTCTTCATGCATTAAAGTCCAGCTCAAGGGAAATCATCCAAGTGCTCTCAAGCATATTCCATCACTTGGAGATCCTCTTCCATGCCTTGCATCCATTCATGAGTAAGCATCTCAAGGCATAGGTAAGAGTATTTATTTTACTTGGTGTAATTTGTGTCTCTAATTCTCTTTGTGGGAATTAGATATTTCTCTCTTTGTGGGAGGTTGTCTCTTTGTGGGACTTAGGAACTCTCTTTGTGGGAGTAACTCTCTTTGTGGGAGTTTAGTGTCCTAGTGTAGGGCTAACCCTAATTCTCTGAGTGGGAGTTAGTGACTCTCTGTGTGGGAGTCTTGATCCTCGTGTAGGATTGGTTGGGTCCTTGTGTAGGGCATAAATCCTCTTTGTGGGGTATCTCCTTGTGAGATTTGTATTCACTTCTCTGTGTGAGAATATAGTGAATATTTGTGTGGCTGGATGTACCCAAGTTTGGGAAACCAGGGTAAAACTGTGTGTTTGCGTTTGGATTGATTGTGCCTTTTAATTCCTCTTGCATTTATAATTCCGCATTTGCAAGTTAAATTTTAATTCGACAATTTTATTGCCAGTACACTATTCACCCCCCTCTAGTGTGTGGTGTTAGTATTGCAAGGGTAAGGCGATCCTTACAAGGTTTGTAGATTGCATATTGTGGACAAAGTATCAGATTAAAGGCCAACCCTACAGCTCAACAGATGGTTATGGCTATTGGAAAACATAAGGAAAAATATTTAATAATTACATGATTTGTAATCATATTCATAAGGTTGTCACCATATCTGTATGCTTTTATTCAACTACATTCGATTCTCTATATCCTTTATCTTAAAATTGTACGATTTGCTTGTGCATGCAGGAGTCTTGCCCTTCTGTAAAAAGCATTCTTCTCCTTGACTCTGAAGGAAAACGTGTTGCTGTTAAGTACCATACAGATGACTGGCCAACTCATGCTGCAAAGCTAGCATTTGAGAAATCTGTATTTACCAAGACTCAGAAGACAAATGCTCGAAGTGAAGGTGACATACATTCTAGTTCTGTTTTCTGTTATGTAAGCGTATCCTATATCCTTTTTAAAACATATACTATATGCATTCTTTGTATTTTATGTTAGCATAAACTATATTCTTTTTACGCAGCCAAAGCAGGTACCTGTTAGCTCTTACAGCCACATATGTTTAAAACAGCTAGTACACACTAGTTCACAGTTGACGTACTTGATGATTTTTACGACTGAAATGTGTTAATGGTTGGTTGCATGCAACTCTAAGGAGTATCTCAATCATTCCGTCGCTAGCATCTTATCCCATTTCATTGGTTTATTGTTATATGACTATATCATCAACCAATGTCAATCTAATATTTTCATTATGTCATATTCCATGTTTTTTTTAAAATATATCATCACATAATGTTCAAGTTGAACAGGTGTGTGTTGGCTTAACCTATAAAATTAATGTAATATTATAAGAGCCAGAAGGCACAACTGAGTTTTCTCCCTAATGTTGTTATCTAAAATTGTGTCAAATTGTCTTTGCGAAGATGCATGTATTTTTAAGTTCAAACCAAGTATGTTGAGGATGTAATGGGTTCCCATCAATATGTTTGTTGGCGACTCTTGTTTGCGAAGAAGTTTGATTAATTTCTTTCTATAATTTTAAACTTTCATTAGATGTGATATGCACAATGGTGAGATTTTTCTCAGGGTGTGTTTGGTTTAAGAGAAAATGTATGAAAGAAAAGTGAAATGAAAAAGAAATAGAAAATGAAAGAAAATGAAAATGAAATGAGATTCTTTTTCATGTTTGGTTACCAAAGAAAATCTTGAAGAAAGTTGAAAGGAAAATAAGGAAATTTCTTCTTTTAGGTTATTAATTGGAAATGAAAAAAAATTTAGAGGTGTTTTTGTTAAATATGAATCATATGATTTTATTCATGAATAATATGTATAGTTAAAAGTTTTGGAAAATAATTCTATCAAATTCTGTATTAGTTTGGCTTAATATAAAATGATAATATTACTGTAACATACTTATTTAAAATAATTTACGAATGTATCATCAATAAATGTTAGTTGCCTATTGTTAGTTTGTTTTGTTTTTCAAGTAGAAGATATGGATTCAAATCCTTATGGTCTCAAATAAACTAAAAACTTGTTAGTTGTTTCGAATAATTGGTAAAGGTAGCAAATAATTTACGAATTGAAATAAATAATTCGATAACCCTACAAATATCATGTTTTGTAAATAATTTGTTATTACATAGTACATGAATAATTTACAAAATATATGAACACGTTGGAAATAAGTTGCAAGCTATTTGAAACATTCGTGCAAAATGCACGAATTTTTGGAGCAACACGTGAAAAACTCACGGATTTTTGAAAAATGGTGAACTGTTTGCTGATTTTTCGAACAAGTTCATGAATTAAATTATACTAAATATTAACGATTTTCTAAAAATTTGAAAATTATTCGCATACTATTTTGAAAAATTCAGAAAAAATTCGTTTATTTTGAATAATTTGCGAATTTTGAATAATTCATGTGCAAAATTTTGACAAGGATTCGTGGTTTTTTTTTGAAAACTAAGCGAATTATTCCTAATTTTTTTGAAAAGATACATGGATTCATTAAAAATAGCAACTAATTATATTTGTTAAAAACCACAAATGCATAATGTGAAAGTAGCTAGTTTTGCTCACTTTTTCCTCATTTTTATTGAGTCAAGAGAAGGAAAACTTGAAAGAAAAGTTTTAATACTTATTTTCCACCATATTCCTTCATTTTCATTTTCTTTTCATTTTTCTTTTCAACCAAACAATGAAAACTCATTTTCCATCTTAATTTCTTTCATTCCTTTCCTTTTCCCACCAACAACACAACCTAAAAGATTTGGAGTTATTTCCTCTGTTTGTATGATCTTTCGTTCCAAGCATAACTTGGACCCATGCGCTTTATATTAGCTTGGAGTTCGCTCCCAGCGATGTAGCCATCCCTACTTTATCATTTAAAAAAAGTGTCTTTTGTTGTCAAGGCAGCCACTCAGAGAAGGAAAATAGTATTTCTTTAGCAATCATAGAAACCATAATGACCTGTCTTACAGATAGTGACTATATAGAGTTTTCAAGTATGCATGCCTATTACAAGTGACAACTGTGGTCTTATTGTTATCAACCAACTTGGTTGGTTTTAGTGTGTGTATTCATTGTATTGTAACATGTGTGTGATGCAGCGCGGGTGCCCACCGAGGGCGCGACGCAGGTTCACAAGGGGGAGAGGGTGTGGGACTACCAAAGGAGAAGGCGGCTCGGGTCCATTACGGGCCCGGGGGCAAACTTGTAGTTTCATGACTACAGAGGGGGGTTGTTTCGTAAATCAACAAATCTCTAATTCCCCCTAGAGCAAGGGGCCGACCTGCCCTATAGGAACATCGAAGAATTGCGTGTGAGTTTATTTTCCGAAACACTAGATTATTTTGCGAGTTGATTAACTTTCGTTCTTAGATTAATTTAGCCTTAGATCTATTATTGTAGCTAGCGTGGATTGCTTTCAGATCTGTGTTTCATTAAAAAAAATCCTATTTTTATCTTTCCTATTCCTAAAAATCCCCTTTTTATCTCCACAAAAAGCCTTAGATGTATCAATTTGGTATCAGAGCGTAGATCCATGGCGACGACATGAACCAAGGAGAGAATTGAACTGTTGGAAGAGAAATTGGAGAAGTTTGAGAACAAAATCAGTGAACAGATCCAAGATGTGAGAGGAAGCGGCGGAGCAACTCGCGTAGATGACGGTGGCTCTCCAACAGATGCCGCGGTCAACAAGGCTCAGATGATGCAAGAAATAGCGGCGATGATAGCAAAGTTAGATCCCAGCAACAAGGAGCCGCATTTGTCGACGAGGAAAGGGAAAATGTGATTTTAAACGAAGGGGTTTCCGAAGATGTCGAAGATGAAAGCATCTACCCAAGCGAACAACGCAACACAGCGGATCGAGAAAGCGGATCGAGAAGACTGTGATGCTTTCCCGGCCACCTCCCCACCATAGGGAGGTGCGCCGGCCACCGGGGGGCGTCCGCCCCTCCGACAGGCTCTGGGGGTTCCGCCGAACCCCCAGGAGGGGCGGCCAGTGCCGCCCGCCCCTCATGGGCCTTTGATGGCGCCCCTGTGGCAGCAGTGGAGGCCCGTCGGCCCAAAACTAGGGCCGGCAGGCTCCGCCGCCCCTTTAGGGGGCTACGTCGGGCTTTCGAGGGGGAACCAAGCACCGCCTGAGCCACCCTGGGGGCCCGACAGCCCCTGCCACCTACTCCAGTGCCACAGTGGGCCTACTTTGGGGCCCGACCAGTTCAAACGCCATCCTTTCAGTCATAGATGTGGCTCTGGGAAGGATTTCAGCAGCAGGGAGGGCGACAGCAGCACCTTGGAGGCCCGTCAACTCAGTCTCCGCCTTTCCGGGGGTCACAAGAGATTGGAGAGGATTTCAGGGCACCCCGAGAGCACATCAGGGGGACTATGGACATCCACAGGAAGATGAGCGGGGAGATTGGTAATGGGATGGTACAAACGGAAGCGCACGGGATCCAGCCGCGGGGTACATTTCTGACAGACCACCTATGTTCCAGCCGAGACGCCAGGAACAACCACATGAGAGGAGGATTTGCTGGAGAGTTGGTTGAGAAAGCTGAAGATGCCTATTTTTGAGGGAGGAGACCCGGATGACTGATTGTACCTAGTAGAGAGATACTTTGAGGTGTCAGTTGTTCCGGGGGAGGACCGGCTACGGGTTGTAGGAGTCTGCTTGGAGGGAGAGGCACTGGGATGGTTCAGGTGGACAGAACAACAACGACCTTTTCGTACGTGGAGGAGTTCACCACCCTCTTATTGAAGTGCTTTGGTGAGGTACAGGCTGGGGGAGCTTACGAGCGACTATATGCACTGAAGCAGGAGGGGAGCGTCAGGGAGTATATTAAGAAGTTCGAGTCGCTTTGTAGCCGAGTTCGATGAGTGTCAGGAGTCTTTGGAGGGGTGTTTTATGAAGGAGTTAAAGCCCACGATTAGATCGAGGCTGAGACAGCTGAGACCTGCAGATCTACAAGAGATGATGACCTTAGCAAGGATGGTGGAGGACCATCAGGAGACTGAGAGGAAGCCCGTAGGTCATGGGAATGCACTGCTTTTTGAGGACATGCTCCAGCAGGAGGACATGGAGCAGCCACTACCAAGGGAGCTACGGCGGTTGCAGCAGGCAATAGGGACAGGAGGCCAGGGTAGGTACGGAGGATGACTGAGGCCGAGATTCGGGACAAGCAGGCTAATGGACCGTGCTTTAAATGTGATGAGAAATTTACTCCAGAGCATCACCGTGGGATCGAACCCTCCAGATATTGATAGTGAACGATAAGGATGAGGAGAACAATGTGGTCGTACTGGAGGCTGGAGAGGACAAGGAGGAGCAGGAGCACCAGCACCAGCACTTGAACCTGGCGGAGGTACCCTTCAATCCTGTAGTGGGGTTCACACCGAACCACACCATGAAATTGGTGTGGCAAGTGGGCGGACAAGATGTGGTTATGTTGGTCGACAGTGGGGCCACCAACAATTTTATCTCCAGCAGATTGGTGGGAGAGCAGAGTCTGCAGCTGAGCGACACTGGGAGATATGGAGTACAATTGGGCACATGACAGGTGACACAACAATGGTGTTTGTTGTGGCGTGATCGTGACAGTTTAATGGGTGCTGATTGTTACTGATTTTCTTCCTCTAGAGTTAGGGAGCACAGACGTCATCCTGGGGATGAAATGGCTGTAGACATTGGGGAAACCAAAACTAACTGGAAGCTACTCAGATTGGAGTACTAGGACGGAGAGAGTACAATGGTATTACATGGAGACCCTAGCTTATGCTGTTCTTTAGTGTCCTACAAGGCCATGACACGAGCTATACACAAGGCAGGAGGGGTTATCTGGTAGAGTTGCAGGCAGTGACAGTAGGGAAGCAGAGTGTATACCAGGTACAGTTGGTGACTCCGGAGATATGGCAGCTTTTGAGCCAGTACGAGGATGTCTTTCAGACGCCGCAAGGATTGCCACCACCTAGAGATCATGGGCACGCCATTGTGTTGCGGGAGGGCGTGTCTCCATCAGTGTGCGGCCTTATAGATACGCCCAGGTGCAGAAGGATGAGATTGCGAGGTTGGTGGGGGGACATGTTACATGCAGGGGTGATCCAGCCAAGTGTGAGTCCGTTTTCGAGCCCGGTCCTGCTGGTAAAGAAGAAAGATGATTGTTGGAGATTCTGCGTGGACTACCGAGCCTTGAACAAGGAAACCGTGCCCGACGAGCTCCCCATTATGGTGATTGATGCGCTCCTTGAAGAGCTCCATGGAGCAGCAGTATTCTTTAAAATTGACCTTAAGTCAGGATATCACCAGATTCGGATGAGGGCAGCCGACGTGCCCAAGGCCGCCTTCAGGACTCACGAGAGGTATTATGAGTTCCTCGTCATGCCGTTCGGTTTGACGAATGCTCGGGCGACATTCCATGCCTTGATGAACAAGGTGTTTCGTCCCTACTTACGAAGATTTGTTTTGGTATTTTTCGACGACATACTCATATACATTCGCAGTATGGAGGAGCATGTGGGGCATTTATAGGCAATTTTGCACGAGTTACAGGAACATCAGCTTTGTGCCAATAGAAAGAAATGCCTTTTTGGACAGCCACAAGTAAAGTTTTTGGGGGCACATTGTCTCAGTAGACGGGGTGGCGGTGGACCGGGAAAAAATTGCAACAATGTTAGACTGGCCGCTACCTACCACACTACGGGGCCTGAGGGGCTTCTTGGGTCTTACTGGATATTGCAGGAAATGAAATTCGTGCAGGGATACAGCTCGATAGCATGGCCACTGACA